>PQXP01000188.1:0-48313 GCA_002973495.1 Apiotrichum akiyoshidainum
GTCGGAAGGAGCTGGACGGGAGGTTAGCAAGCCGACAGGAGAGTACTAGGAGCTTACAAGTAAGTATCTCTTGAGACATTATCGAGTGGGTTAGCGGCCACAGCCAGTCCAGCTCCTTCCGACCCAATTTACGAACAACCGCGTGAACCTGTACTTGCCCTCACTATTGCCCCTCATTACAATCCCCGCGCAGCTCTTGTTCCCTCAGAGCTACGCAAGTCTAAGCGCTCAGCGACCTCTGAACCTTTCCACAAGGAGCAACCATCGTCTCGTCGCCGCATCTCCTTGCAGCCGTCCTCGCGTGTTGATGCCTCTCGTCCCATCGCCACCAGGAAAGCTCTCCCGCAGCCAGAGACCGCTGCGCCGGACCGACACTCGCCGCCGCCCTCTACCTGTCACCGACCTTTGAAGCGTCGCCGTCGTACAAAAGTGAGTGTGCATCGATGGCACTGCAACTGACTCTAGCCCAACGACGACGCCGAGCGAGACATTAAGCGGCCGCGAATTGTTGTGCGGAAGCGCGACGAGCCGAAACCCCGCCGTCTGCCAAAAAAGTCCAAGGTGCAGCCTGCCAAGAAATCGAGCTCGACACCGCGGCACGCAAGCCACATCAAGGACCGGAGCGGCAAGGTGAGCTAAGTTTTATTCGGAGGATGAGCTGACAACAGATGCTGATTGTACAAAAGGGGCAAACGCGGAGGCAGAGGGCGGGGCCCAGGGCGACGCCAGACTCTCCCCTCGCCGCACCGCCGAGTGCCGTCAGGAAGGAGAAGCCTCGCCGGAGCTCTTTCCTCATCTCTTCAAGACCTCATGATAGTCGTATTGTGATATCCCCTGCTGCCAGCAAGACTGCTGCCACAGCCCGGCGCCGGCGCTGACCGTCGCGGGCGCTGCTGAATATTTATCTTGTTAATCTGAAATAAATTACGAGTAATGCTATCTTATGATTTATGACTTTGCCTTTTTGTCTGTTAGTAGCTGGAGAGCCTGCGTGTCACCTCTTCTTGTGCCACTAGCCTGCCATTGTTTGGTCCAGCGATGCAAGTCGGAGTGTGTCCACAGTCGCTGCCACGGAACGAGCCGAAAATGCCACGGACTTCGGTTTTGGCTGGTGGGTTTAGCCGAAGCTGGCGGGCTGGCCGGCACGGCGTTAACCGATGACGTCCACTCTACACTTAAGGTCGAGCCCACCATCAAGCATGCCGCATTGTCCACTCTACCTCTTGTTCACGCTATCAACATGCTCCCGCTTGAAGGCATCAAGGTGATTGAATTCGGCGGCATCGGCCCCGCGCCGTACGCGACGATGGTGCTGGCCGACTGGGGCGCAAACATTGTGCGCGTCGACCGCGGCCTGCCCAACCCGGCCCTCAAGGGCAAGGAGGCTGTCCCCAGCGATGTCACGTCCCGCGGCAAGCTGTCTGTTGTTATCAATGGCAAGGACCCGAACGGCAATGCCGTCTTGAAGAAGATGATTGCGTCCGCCGACGTCCTCGTGGACCCGTACCGTCCTGGCGTTCTCGAGAAGATGGGCCTGGGCCCGGACGACTGCGCCAAGATCAACCCCCGTCTTATTTACGCGCGCATGACCGGCTTCCCGCGGAACAACTCTTCGTATGCCATGATGGCTGGACACGATCTCAACTATATCTCCGTCTCGGGCGTGCTCGACATGATCCGGAGCAAGGATGCAAACGGCAAGTCTTCCACCCCGCTGCCGCCTCTGAACCTCCTGGGCGACTTTGCCGGCGGAGGCATCATGCTTGTCTTGGGCATCCTCATGGCGATCATCGAGCGCCAGTCGTCCGGCAAGGGCCAGGTCGTCGCGACCGACATGGTCTCGGGCGCGCGTTACATTTCCAGCTTCCCCCTCCTGCTGGCGCACCCTCTTAACAAGACTGGCAACTGGAACCTGCCCCCTGGCAACAACCTGCTCGACGGCGGATCTCCGTTCTACGCCCTCTACCGGACAAAGGACGACAAGTACATGTCGGTCGGGTGCCTTGAGCCTCAGTTCTTTGCCGAGTTTGCCCGCATCATCAACCCCCACCTCGCTACCCCTCTCGAGCCTAAACGCCAGCAGGATCGCTCCACCTGGGAGGCGATGCGCAAGACACTCTCCGCCGCATTTGCGAGCAAGACACGTGACGAGTGGACCCCCATGTTCCACGGAACCGACGCTTGCTGCGTCCCTGTGCTCACAGCCGCCGAGGTCACGGCCAACGAGCTGGGTGAGGCGCCCACGTCCAGCAACGTGCCGATCCCCGCCAAGCCCCACCCCCACCTCTCGCGCACGCCCGCTGCGGGTGTCCCGGCGTACGACTCGTACGACGACTTTTACGTCCAGAACGGTAGTGGCACGGCAGCTGTCCTCGAGCTGTTTGGCTCGAGCCTCTCGCCGGCGGACGCCGCCTACCTGAAGCGCAGCGGTGGCGGCAAGCTCTAGAGAGAAGTCTGCAGTTTTTAATTGTTACGCCCGTAGTTGATGAAAATGCCATGTTGTGAAGACGCGGTGCAATGTGCCAAAGGACAGGATACATTTCTTTCTTTGCTGATTACAACAGTACAAGCTCGCTCAACCCATGAGGTGAAATGATAATAAAAACACAACTGATCAAGATTCTTCTAACCCATGAAGCCCATATCTCCTGTATGGGACGACTGATCGTAAACCTCAACCCATGAGGTGGTCATCTCACGACTGATCAAGTGTCGCCACTGAGTTCAGCCCTTGCGATAAAACTTTCTTCTTTTCTTAGGCGGCGGTCGCCTGGAGGTGCACAGGGACGAAGTGCACCGCGGTGGCGACCTCATCCGCGCTCTGGCACGCAGCAGCCTTGGCAATCTCCTTGCACTGCATGCGGTTGCGCTCGAGTGCCTCGCAGATAAACTGCTCGCCCGTCTGCCGTCAGGTGGCTGAACACATATGTGACTCACAATAGGAGGGTACTTCTTCTCGGGGCCCTGGATGACTACATTGAGACGCGCCTGGTTGAAGAACGCCATCGAGTAGCGGGGACCGCGCGACTCGCTGCCCTCGGGGAGCCTGACGCGGTGGTAGGTCGACTTGAGGCGGTCGTCGCTCCAGCGCATGAGTTGGTCGCCAATGTTGCAGACAATACGGTCCTGGCGCGCCTCAACGGGAAGCCAAGTGGCGCCCATGCCAAAATCGCCAACAACCTTGCGGCCCGGGCAGACCTCGAGTCCTCCTTCACCGTTGCGCTGGAAGAGCTACTGGTCAGCAAGGCGGAGACTAATTCATGTTCCACACCGACGCACCATGGTAAGGACGTCAAAGTCGGCGTGGGCTCCGGCGCGCCAAAAGTTGGAGCCGAATGTCTTGCCCTCGCAGTCGTGGTAGTGGAGCAGGCGAAGGACCGACTGCGAGTCGCCCTTGCCCTCGCTGTCGACACAGCCGACGGAAAAAGTGTCCTTCGGGAGGCCAAGACCCTCTGCAATGCACTCCATCACCTTGACAGAGAGGCTGCTGTCAGTAAAAGCCCCAAGTCGTAACTTACTCCTGCACCTGGTGCATGAACCTTTCAGCACGTGACCTGAATCCGTCGCAGTCCTCGTCCGAGGGCCACAGACCCTCCATGCGGGAGAACTGCAACTGCATGCTCTCCTTCTGGTCCGCAGTACCGGTCGAGGGGCGAACCTGTGCGTTCTTCTCCCAGCCGGCATTTTTGCCGTTGAGAGGGGTGCGAGCCTTGACCTCGTCGGGGAGCGCAAAAAACTCGCGCGAGGTGTTAAAGGCCGTCTCAATGTCCTCGGCACTGATACCGTGGTTGCAGAGCGTGAAAAAGCCCACGTCCGTGGCGGCCGAGATCAGCTGTGCGGTGATTTCGGCACGGCGCGCGTCAAAGTCGTGTAGGGAAATAGCAGGGACAGGCATAATGTGTGGGTCGTCATAGAGGATCGCTGCGAGAGAGCTTTGGCTATATACTCCACTCCACATCCATCTACATGCCGATACCTGTGACGCAGCCACGTAGCCGTATCTTTCCCCAGATATGATATCAGTCCAGGAAGAGTGGGGAACGGCCGTGCTATCTTTGTCGCGGTGACTTGTGAGAATGTGGCCAGTCACATTCCGGTAGTTGAACCGCCCGCCGAGGTGCCACCCCGCATCGGAGTGCGGCCGGCCATTCGTCCCCTTGGGGAGCTAATCTGCGTTCGACTCTAGCTCGGAGTTTCGGACTAGGATGTCAGACGGAGGTGCCACGATGGAGGTCATCATGCACATGTGGACACTGTGGTGCTGCCACAGCCCACCGGACAGGATCTATGCCTCCACCATACCCCAGATCGAGGGCACCCAGGAAACCCAGGGAACATACAAATCGAGCCTGTATGCGGGGGCCGCCACTGACATAATCGGTGAGTAGCGGGACCAATAAGCCAATACGAGCCGCCTTTTTCATATCGCATTGCCCGACAAGACCGGTTTGATCCCCGATCGCGCTTATCTCGATCCCCAATTGGACTCTTTTGGTCGGCTGGCCTACGAGGCCCACCTACTCGTCACTGTTACCAGTTACCGTGGCTGGGGTGGGTGGGGTACGCCGTTGGCAGCATTTGGCACAGTAGGACGGATTTGAATGAAAACCCCGAGTTGCAGAACAACCTGACGATGAATACCCGAGTCGAGTGACAGCGCGCAGGGTGCATAGTGCCGGTGACTGTTTGGCCGGATTTGGCCAGCGAGAAACGATGATGATGCGTCCTGCCGAAAGCCGACCTGCATCTAGATGTACTAGCGACGCTAGCGATGTTGCAGGGTGACTCTCTCGAGTAACAGCACTAGAAGAACACGGACTTGTCGCAGATAGCAACAGATAGACACAAAGGCCGATAGCAAACTGCGATATCGGGTGGGGGGAGGGGGGGGGGGGATGACGGAACTATTAKAASWKACGTAATGTGAATCCCAGGCAGCAGCCACCCTTAGTTCCTCTGTGTATGACGCTCCTTGATGTTGCTGTGATACTCGTCTCCCTTTTGCTCTTGTTATCAGCCATCAGACGGACCCGTCCACCCATTTCTTCTTCTTTCTTATCCCAACACGATAGCTACTCTCAACACTCCACTCCTAGACGGTCCTCCCACTCGCAATGTCCAGACCCAACGCTGCCCGCCCGCTCGGCACCGGTCCAAAACCGTCAGTCGGCGCCGCATCCAACCCGATCACCATGGCCCCAGTCAACGCCCCGCGTCGTTCAGCCGGTGCCGTTCCCGGCATCGCGCGCGCGGCGTCCAACCTCCGCCAGTTCTCCTCCTCCCCGAGTAGCCCTGGGCAGCTCACCTCTGTCCCCGCTCATCTCCGCAATCTCTCGACACCCCGCATCCCCTCGCCGCTCGGCAAGGGCACACCCGCCCGCCAGCAGAAGCAGTCCTTCCCCGCACGCACATCCAAGATGATTGAGAAGCACGTCTTTCTGCCGGAAGACCCCCAGCTCGCCCCTTTGCCCCGCTCCCCGAGCGACGCCAACCTCTATCGCGGACCCCGCCCCCGCTCCGCTTCCGCAAGCTCAACTGGCCCGTCAGGTTCGCAGATGCCGCTCTCCCGCGCTCCGTATCAGAGCGACGAGCGCAGCGAGGCCGAAAAGATGACAAAACGCGAGCGAGAAGAGAATGGTCTCCCCCGTCTCACCGCCTACTCGACCGCCGAGGGCTACCGCCTTAAGCTTCTCTCTGCATTCCTGAAGCGCGAGCACGGCGTTGCTGTCGTTCGTGTGTTTGACGACTGTGTCTATGCTGTGAGTATAACCACGGCCATGCAGCAGGCAATTGGGCGGTGGCTACTTGTGTGGCGCCCTGCGTCATTTAGGCACCCTTCTGTTTGCGGTTGCGGTATTTCGTCTCAGTTCCGTGCTGACCCCAGGTGTACCACCTCCCGCTGCTCCCCGGCTACGGCGCCAGCACACGGATACGTTCGTCTCCTGCCGTCAAGTCGCCCGGCGGCGTGAGCATGCTGGAGCGTATGACGCAGATTGAGGAAATGGGCTACGAGGACGAGTACTTTCCCGTCGTGCAGGAGGAGCCGGCCGCCGCCCCGCACGATCCCTCCGAGTACATTCTGAGCAACTCGCCGCCCGCGCACGACGCGATGATGGAGGCGATGGACAGCGTGGTTGAGCGTGGCATGGAGGAGCACGGCATGGAGCACGGCCTTGAGCCTCAGCACTCGCACGACTCGCTCGAGCACGCCGAGAGCAACATTATCGACCTGTCCGACAACGCCGCAGTGCACGTCGACGAGGCGCCAATCTCGCCCACCGAAGAGAACGCCGTGCAGCTGACGGGCGTGTATGCTCCTGGCGTCGAGTACGCCGAGGCGGGCTACGCCCCCGAGCCGCAGTATGCTGCCCCCGCTCAAGACCTCTATGTCCCCGCGGAGCACTACGCGCCCGAGCCCACGCGGGAGCGCAAGCGGTATCCCTCCCCCCCACGCCGTCGCCGCCGCCGCTCGCACGCGAGCCACAACATTGCCGAGGCCGTCTTCTTCAGCTACGGCGTGAGTGTCTTCTTTGGCTTCCAGGCCGGCGAGGAGCGCACAATCATGGCCGACTGCGAGGCGGCGGGCACGTGGCAGCAGGCCGTCGATGAAGACGACTGGGAGGTCGACGAGTTCCACTACGTGTACGACACCGAGGCCGAGAGCCCCCGCATCTACAACGACATGTTCACGTTCAAGTCGCGCAGCCACCTGTTCAAGCTCTCGCTCGCGCACGCGGTCGCGCAGAGCACCAAGCTGAGTCTATATGAGGCGCGCATGCAGGAGAGCCTCGAGCTCACGTCGAGCTTCCCGAAGGAGCTCTCTGTGACGGGCCACCTCCAGCTTGACCGCAAGGAGGCGCTCAAGCTCACCGGCGCAATGTACAAGCTGCGCATGGACGTGAACCTCATTGGCGGCATTCTCGGTAAGTCGAAGCAAGCTATGACTCATGTACGTGACAGCTACTGACTGGTGCAGACACGCCCGAGCTCTTCTGGTCTGAGGCGTCCCTGTATCCCCTCTACGAGGCGATCAACCAGTACCTCGAGATTGGCCCGCGCGTGCAGGTGCTCAACGACCGCCTGGCGGTCGTCGGCGACCTGCTCGAGATTATCCACGACTATGTCGACCAGCGCGGCATGGACCGCGTCACGTGGATCATCATCTGGCTGATCGTCATTGCGTGCATTATCGCCGGCGGCGAGATCATTGCCCGACTCGCGCTGCACTCGATGATGCGCGGCGAGAACGGCACCATCAGCGCGAACGGGCTCATGCTCGCCACGGGCGCGCGGAGGATCCTGGGCCTGAGCACGAGTGCGCGCCGCTAGCGGAGCGCCGCGCCGCACCGAGATTCTTGTCAAGAACGATACATTTCTACCATAGCCAGAGGCACTAGTACATATATACCAACCGTTGTCAGCATAGAGATGTTAGCCGTGCGCATATGCTCCATGTGAGCATCCTTGTCGTCGTTGGTCTTTCTGACCTCGGGCTATGGTTCGTCCCGGCCTCCCGCAAGTTGGGCCTACACTCTGCCCTTGCTCACTCCGCCTCCACAGGGACTGATCGAGTTCTTGTTTCCGCCCCGAGCCCGTCACTTGCTCCTCTGTATGCTGTCTTGTATGCGTGCCCGGGCGCGTGCTCATTAGCTGCATCATATAAAGACTATATCATAGAGTAGAGGGGTGGGGTGGGTGGGGTGCGGTCCTCATTATTTGTTGCGTTTATGCCGTCGTCACATGTTGGGCGTGACGGGCCGTTGCTGGTGTATTTTACGGCCGGCGCCGCCGCGCGCGCACGACCTCGTACATGTGCGCATACGTGTAGCCGAGCGCCGGCGTTGCGCGACGCTCGCCCGCGTTGCGCTCTCTCTCCTCTCTCTCTCCACGTCCTGTCGACGTCACGTGAACCGACCAAGCGTGCTCGGTGCTTAGTCGATGTAGAGCGTGTTGCGGCGGACACCGCCCCATGCGCGGGCCTTGAAGGCGAGGACGAGGACGAAGATGAACATGAGGAAAAGGAAGATCTGGAGAGTCAGCGAGCGTCGGGACGGAGGAGCATGGGGCCGGGGGGAGAATGTGGGGAAGCAACAGTCACGACATTGTCGGTCTAACCAAGCACCGGGACCGACTGTCGACATGACGCAGTGAGGCAGAGAAGGGAGCGTAACACGGCGCTGGTACAGCGTATGTAATGGCAGCTCGTGCTCTTTCTCGCCGTTATCCACTACTCTACCCCTCCCTCGCATGTCCCCACTCTTCACCCTGCTCCAGCCTTCGGCAGGCCACTGTACTCACAGTGTCGATCCAGCTGACGGCGACGAGGGTCTTCATCATGTTGCAGCGCTCAAAGGTCTGGTCCTTGTTGCTGCACGAGATCTTGACGGTGAGGGCGGTAAGGGACGACGCGCCGATGATCATGAGGAGGAAGCCGATAACAATGGGGATGAGGTGCGGGAGAATGCCAAAGAGCGCATTGTGGCCCGCGACCTGGAAGCCGACCGTGAGGATGACTGGGGGTGAGTGAGTGTTCAACACGGATGCGGGCCGCTCGACGCGTCGGTGGAGCAGCGTGGGCGGCGAGCGGCGCGGGATGTGGGTGCGGGCCGGCCACTGCGCTCTTGTACTCACTGCTCCAGAAGGTGGTCCAGACACTGGCGGTGAGGATGATGCGGGTGCGGTCGCGGTAGCCGCCGCGGTTGTGGGGGTACTCTTCGTTCTTGTCGGTCGCGTCCGCGTACTTTGCGACGAGGTAGGCCGAGACGCCGAGGGTGATGAGACCAAAGATGAGCGTGAGGCCCATGAGGATGCCGTGCATGATACGGATGAAGCGCTCGTTCATTGTGGCGAGAGTGCGGGGAGGTGTAGGTGTAGGAAGAGTAGGTGTAGGTGCTGGGCGCGAGTAGCGAGTGGGGGTGAGAAGGACAAGGGAGGTCTCGTTGCTCTTATACGGGACGACAAGTGAGAGCGGGACGGCAGGCAGGTAAGGCAAGCGAATGTGCAAGGAACGCGGTTGTCTCACTCAGAGTGCTACTGACTGAGAGCCGAGCAGGTCTCCACCCGTCTGTGCCGTACAAACCTATATTTTTTTTTGAATTCTCGTCCTTGTTTGTGCGTCATGCGGCGCCTCGATGCCATCTTACTCGCCCTACCAGCCTACCTCTTTCATACCCGGGAACGAGAAGGTGGTGCCACTTACGGCTTTGGTCAGCCCCCCTAGACCAGGCACCCCAGGGGAAATGACGCAGGGAAGGAGGGATTCGCGCTCGCCCGCTGTACTCGGCCAGGGACTGGGGGAGGTGGGTAAACAAAGATCGACACACCCCTGGGTCTGGGTCGGAGCAGAGATTATGTAATCTTTTCTGGCTGTTATGTAACATGCTCCAATATAGAACTGATCCCACCCCACGTGGAATACCCTGAATATCCTGCATCCCGCGGAACCACAACAACAACAATCCCAAAGGCCAACATTTCCAGTGCTCATCGACTGCACAGCCCTCGTCCACCGCTTCTCTTTGCTTTGTCGTTCTTCTTCTTCTTCGTCTTGACATTGCTCCATCACACTATTCAAGCAACAATGATACCACACCCCACCCTCTGGGCGCTCCTCGCAGCGCTCACACCCGCAGCTCTCGCTCAAAAGGCAAACACGCTCGTCAACGTCGGCAACTCTGGCGTCTCGGCCCAGCAGCTCGTGAGTCGTGAACCGGGCATGTCTACTAACTCGCAGTTCCTCGGCACAATGAACAAGCTCTACTTTGTAGACAAGACAGAAAACAACCCCATGCGCTCCCCGTCCGGAAACCACCCCGCGTGGGCGACAGAGTACGACCTCGGCACAAACCAGGCTCGCGCAATGGAGGTGCCGACAAACTCGTTCTGCGCCGGTGGCACCGTGCTCGGCGACGGCCGTTGGCTCAATGTCGGTGGCAACCAGGCTGTTATTGCTAATGGTGTCGGCGCAAGCGACAACCCCGGCTCGGCTGCCGATGCCCAGCAGGGCAACAACGCGTACGGCGACGCAGATGGACGCAAGGCCGTCCGCATCCTCACGCCCTCGGATGACGGAACGGCAGAGTGGGTCGACGACCCGAAAAACTACATGGCGCACGAGAGGTGGTACCCCACCCTCGAGACAATCGAGGACGGCAGTGCGATCATCTTTGGCGGGTGTCAGAATGGCGGATACGTCAATGACCCCGGCCAGGACAACCCCACTTACGAGGTGAGAGGCAAAGCTTGTTCGGCATGCTGACTGCAGTTCTTCCCCCCGCGCGATACGCCCCTCATGTCGCTCAACATTCTTCTCAACACGATGCCCCTCAACCTCTTCCCGCTCGTGTGGCTTCTACCGTCCGGCAACATGCTCATCCAGGCATACAAGCAGGCCGTCATCTTCGACTACAAGAACAGCGTAGAGTACCAGCTGCCTGATATTCCCGACTGCGCAAAGGTCTACCCGGCCAGCGGCGCCACCACCATGCTGGCCATGACGCCCGACACGAACTGGACCGCCACAGTGCTCTTCTGCGGCGGCAGCAAGTACGAGAACAACTGGGTCCCGTCTGCCAGTCTCCCCGAGTTCCCCGCCGAGGACACGTGCTACTCCATCTCGCCAGACGTCAGCACCGACTGGGTCCAGGAGGACTCGATGCCCGACACGGGCCGCACGATGGGCCAGGTGAGCTTTAGAGGTACGGGAGACACAGCTAACAGCAGTTTATCAACCTCCCCGACGGCCGCATCTACCTCGTCAGCGGCGCTGCGACCGGCACCGCCGGCTACGGCAACGACCCAAACAACAACCAGTGGGCCGTTGGCCAGTCGTACGCTGACAAACCCGTGCTGCAGTCCTGGTGAGTGCCGCAGCCTCCCCTTGAGCTGACCCCAGGTACCTCGACATGTCGCAGCCTAGCGGTAAGCGGTGGAGCAAGGCTGCGTCGTCGACGATTCCCCGCATGTACCACTCGTCGGCCGTCCTGCTCCCCGACGGCAGTGTTGCCGTGTCCGGCTCGAACCCGAACGCGGACTTTGTCTCGCCCACCGAGCAGCCCAACTTCCCCAACGCAAACTACAAGTACTACACCGAGTACTCTGTCGAGATCTTCTACCCGGACTACTACGACAAGCCGCGCCCTGCGCCGAGCGGCATGCCCAGCAGCATCACTTATGGCGGACCGATGTTCAACGTCACGCTCACAAAAGCGGACCTCGCTGGTGTGACCAAGAACATTAACAGCACAAAGGCGGTCCTCATCCGCCCAGGCTTCAGCACGCACGCGATGAACATGGGACAACGACATGTCGAGCTCCTCACGAGCTTTACGACCAGCAGCGACGGCGGCGCAACCCTGCATGTCGCGCAGATGCCGCCCAACCCCGCCATCCTCGTCCCGGGGCCGGCCCTCTTCTTTGTCGTCGTCAACGGCATCCCGTCCAACGCGTCCTGGGTCATGGTCGGCGACGGCACGATCGACACCCAGACTGTCCAGGCGGCGACCGTCCTCCCGGACTCGAGTATCGGGTATGATCAGTTGTAGACACAGGGGAAGGGGAGCAGCAGCAGCAGTATCTGTAACTGGACGATTTTTTGATTTCACGTATACGGAAGTAGATTGATGCAGACAACGATAGCGATTCGTGGGAAGGGTGGCGGATGAGGGGGTGGCAACATGAATGGCAGGGCAGGAGTGACGGAGAGTGGAGGTGGCCGCGGCCGGGTGGCGCTGTGCTTTAGTCTCCCTATGGTGACCCTCAACGTGTACGTGGTGAGGGAGTGGCCGAGTGGCAATGCTGAATGAAGAGTCGTATGCAGCGGTACGCCTCCTGTGCATGTGCGTACTCTTTGCCCATCCTCATGGCTTGCTTCTTGTCGGCTTCCCAGTTCTGTTTATTCTGCCCGCTGTCCTGCCACTCTCCCAACCGGCCATCTGCGAGACTGTTCGACTCGACGATTGTTATCTCTGTCATCCCATGGGCCTCCACCCGCCCCGGGCTACGACAGTGGCAGTGACACTGTTCCAGAGGAGCAAGGCGGCGTCGTCGGGCAAAGGGTGGCGTGGTCACCTGCTTCTCCCTCGAGGCCATGCATGCATGCATCATACACTGTGGGTGCTCGCGAGTGGAGGTGGGTGGCTGTTGCCGAGTTCCGGGTCACGTGACTCTGTATTCGATTCAGCTCCATGGAACTTTGTGCGGTCGTGTTACTCGCTCTCACTGGCTGCGAGAGGCTGCTCGCCGCCGCCGACAATCTCTTTTCTCTCCTCTTTATTCATATCTCTTCTTCCCACAACCACCACCCCCTCAACACCCCTTTCCTTTACTCTCCACCGGGTCATCCTCCAGAGGGTGTGAATGCTCTTTGCTCGCTACCTGCGCCCACCCACGGCCGCCCTCCCTCTCCTCCGCCGCTCACCCCTCCTTTTCCGCTCCTCCGCGACTTTCACCTCCTCCTCTCCTTTGCCTACCATGTCCCAGGTCGACGCCTTCCCCGTCGTCCCCAACGAGGCCCCCGCCAAGTGGCCCCAGCCCGAGAACTGGCCCGCCGCCAAGGTCCGCCAGACTTTTATCGACTACTTTGTCCAGCAGCCCGGCTTTGAGCACACCTTCTGGCCCTCGTCTGGTGTCATTCCCTTTGACGATGACACCCTCCTCTTCGCCAACGCTGTGGGTACACGCATCGCTGACCTCGGTGCCCGCTGACTCTCCAGGGTATGAACCAGTACAAGCCGTGCTTCCTCGGCACCGCCGACCCCAAGAGCGACCTCTCCAAGCTCCTCCGCGCGGTCAACTCGCAGAAGTGCATCCGTGCCGGTGGCAAGCACAACGGTGAGTGCGGAACTGGATGGGAACGCGAATGCAGTGTGCGCGCCAACACGTACGCGTGTGGACAAAAGCGTGGCGCGCCGCCTCGGGTGAACTGCTCAGTGGCCAGATAAGCCGCCCGCGCCGGCGTTTTCCGCCAGCCAGGAAGCAGCCAGCGCGTTGCTTTGTTTTGATGTCCCCGCCACTCTGATGCCACCGCCATGCTCCCCGGCATGCTCTCCGGTGTCCGATCTCTGGCTCACACACAGACCTCGACGACGTCGGAAAGGACACCTACCACCACACCTTCTTCGAGATGCTCGGCAACTGGTCGTTTGGCAACTACTTCAAGAAGGGCGCCATCACCATGGCCTGGGACCTCCTCACCCGTGTCTACGGTCTCCCCAAGGACCGCCTCTACGTCACCTACTTTGAGGGTGACGCTGCCCAGGGCCTCGAGCCCGACACTGAGGCCCAGCAGATCTGGCGCGACCTCGGCGTCCCCGAGAACCACATCCTCCCCGGTAACGCCAAGGACAACTTCTGGGAGATGGGTGCCACTGGCCCCTGCGGTCCCTGCTCGTGAGTAGTGCAGTTAACCTGTGCTGACAATTTAGGGAGATCCACTTTGACCGCATCGGTGGCCGTGAGGCCGCTCACCTCGTCAACGCCGACGACCCCGACGTTCTCGAGATCTGGAACAACGTTTTCATGCAGTACAACCGCGAGACCTCTGGCGAGCTCCGCTCGCTCCCCGCCAAGCACATTGACACTGGCATGGGCTTTGAGCGTCTCGTCTCGGTCCTCCACAACGTCCGCTCCAACTACGACACTGACTGCTTCACCCCCATCTTTGCCAAGATCCAGGAGCTCACCGGTGCCCGCCCCTACGCCGGCAAGCTCGGTGCCGAGGACGTTGACGGTGTCGACACTGCCTACCGTGTCATTGCCGACCACGTCCGTACCCTCACCATTGCCATCTCGGACGGTGGTGTCCCCGACAAGGACGGTCGTGGCTACGTTCTCCGTCGTATCCTCCGTCGTGGTGTCCGCTACGCCTCGTCCAAGCTGAACGTCGAGATTGGCACCTTCTTCTCGTCGCTCGCTCCTACCGTTGTCGAGTCGCTCAAGGACATTTTCCCCGAGGTCACCAAGAAGACTGCCGAGCTCAAGGAGATTCTCGACGAGGAGGAGACCTCGTTCGCCCGCACTCTCAAGCGCGGTGAGGCCCTCTTCACCAAGTACGCCGAGGTTGCCGCCGCCACCCCCGAGAAGACTCTTGAGGGCAAGGACACCTGGCGTCTGTACGACACCTACGGCTTCCCTCCCGACCTTACCCAGATCATGGCCGAGGAGCGTGGCCTCAAGATTGACGAGGCTGCCTTTGAGAAGGCCCGTCTCGAGTCGCTCGAGGCCTCCAAGGCTGGCGGCAAGAAGGGCGCTGCCGGCGGCGTCAAGCTTGACGTCCACGACCTCGGTGCTCTCGAGGCCAACGACGCCGTTCCCAAGACTGACGACTCGTTCAAGTACGGCCGCGGCGACGTTGACGCCAAGATCAAGGCCATTTACCACGGCGGCAAGTTCTTTGACACTACCAAGGACGTTCCCGCCGGCGAGGCCTTTGGTCTTCTCCTTGACAAGACCAACTTTTACGCCGAGTCGGGTGGCCAGGAGTTTGACACTGGTGTTATTGCCATTGACGGCCAGGCCGAGTTCAAGGTCGAGGACGTCCAGGTCTTTAACGGCTACGTTCTCCACGTCGGCCAGCTCTCCGAGGGCGAGCTCAAGCTCAACGACCAGGTCATCTGCACCTACGACGAGCTCCGCCGCTGGCCCATCCGCAACAACCACACTGGTACCCACATTCTCAACTTTGCCCTCCGCGAGGTCCTCGGCGACGGCATAGACCAGAAGGGCTCGCTCGTTGCCCCCAACCGTCTCCGCTTTGACTTTTCCCACAACAAGGGTATCTCGGGCGCCGACCTCGCCAAGGTCGAGGACATTTGCAACGCCTGGATCAAGAAGGCTGCCCCCGTCTACTCGAAGGAGCTCCCCCTCTCGACTGCTATGCAGATTCCCGGCCTCCGCGCCGTCTTTGGCGAGCGCTACCCCGACCCCGTCCGTGTCGTCTCGCTCCTCTACCCCCTTGAGGAGATTGAGAAGAACATTCAGGACACCAAGTGGGCCGACACCTCGATCGAGTTCTGCGGTGGTACCCATGTGACCAAGACCGACGAGATCAAGGAGTTTGTCATTCTCGAGGAGTCGTCGATTGCCAAGGGCATCCGCCGTGTCGTCGCCGTCACTGGCCACGAGGCCGCCGACGTCTCGCGCAAGTCTATCGAGTTTGAGAAGAAGCTCGAGCGCATCGCGAACATGGACGGCAAGGACAAGGAGGCTGCCCTCAAGCCGTTCCCCCAGGAGCTTGGCCAGTCGGGCATTTCGCTCCTCATGAAGCAGAAGCTCACTGACCGCCACGGCAAGCTCGTCGCCGACCTCGCCGCGCAGGCCAAGGCCAAGCTCGCCGCCGACCAGAAGGTCATTACCGACGAGATCAAGGCGTACTTTGCCGCCAACCCCAACGCTGGCGTCTTTGTCGGCGAGTTCCCCGTCGCGGCCGGCAACGCCAAGGTCCTCTCGGCCGCCACCTCGGTCGGCAAGTCGCTCCAGAAGGCCATCTACGTCTTCTCGACCGACGTTGCCGCCGGCAAGGTCGCGCACACAAACTTCCTCCCCAAGGACGTCCTCGAGGGCAAGAAGCTCGGCTGCAAGGCCTGGCTCGCCGACGTGTCGGTCGTCCTCGGCGGCAAGGGCGGCGGCAAGGACGAGAGCGCGACTGGTGTCGGCTCGAACGTCGACAAGGTCGCCGACGCGATCGCCGTCGCGAAGAAGGCGTACGCTGACAAGGTCGAGGCCTAGAGCGCGAGCTGCGAGATGTGAGCGGTGAGCGGCGGGCCTGCGGCCCGCCAGAGGGTGTGCATGCGAGGAGAAGGCATCGTCTGTAATAAGAGATCTATGAGATCGCACCGATGGATCATTCGAGTCATTGCGGCAGCTGCAGAAGCACACAGGGACGGGTGTTCTGTTACGACATGATGCTGAACTATCGCCTACGCAGCCGTCGCCCAAGTGCCCGATTCCGTGCGTGCGTGCCGTGCCGTGCCGTGGTGTGTGGCAGCAACATGCGACACAGGGCCCGCCGCCGTTATTAATATCCGACGTTTGCATGTGTGTAGCTGTTGTACAACGTTTTGTTCGTCTGTTCGTTAGTTAGTCGCAGGCACCAGGTCGGGTCAGGTCCGTGTGGGCAGCGCGCGGAACCGGTGCTCTCTCGCTGCCAAGCCTGCGTGAGAGAACGAGACGGCAAGAGGACCAGCGAGTCGAGCAGCAGAGGTACGGGCTCAGGCGGGCGGGAGCAGGCATGCCCGCATGGTGCACTCTCCGCCCGGAGCTGAAACGCGGCAGAGGCCAAGGCGGGGAACGGCGGGCATGGGCGTGTGCGCATGGGCGCATGCCATGGGCGCATGCCATGGGCGCATGCCATGGGCAGCAGAGGCATGAGGCATGAGATGCCGTGCCGCGCCGTGCGCCGTGCCCGCGGCCGCGTGTGGCTGCTCGGGTTGCGGTTGGCAGGTACAAAGTGCTCGGTAGGTACTGCGATCACGGCACGGCCAGGGTATGGTCGCCCGCCCGCAGCGCGCAGCGCGCTGCGCTGCGCGTGGCTGGCAGAGGCGCAGCGGCGTGCGTCTTGCGGTGGCCGCGAGACGGCGAGCATGCATGTCGCGAGATGGCCATCGACGCCGCGCTGTGTCCTTCGGGGTCACAGTCAGAGTCAGAGTCTGATTCAGAGTCTGAGGAGTGGGGGGACAGCCTGCCAGCTGCCAGCCAGCCAGAAGTCGAAAAAATCGTGGCGGCGCGGTGGCGCGGCGGCGCGGGCTGGCCGGACATACCGCACGCACACCCTTGCCCGCACGCAGCACGGTGCAGCACGGTGCGGCGCGCGGCGCACTGCATCGCACCAGCCGACACCCGCGCGATCTCACACCACACACCCACACACGCACGCACAGAACGGCAGCAGAGGCACGTCTCCGAACAGGGTGCCGGTTCCGGTTCCAGACAAGGCAGGTGCGCCGTGCGCGGTTTGCCCGCCCGCGAGCGCTCGTGGACGGGTTTCCGGGTCGTACGGGGGGGCTGCGGCTGGCCGCCACGGCGCTGTGCCCTGTCCTCGGATGGCAGGTGGCAGGTGGCAGGTGGCAGGCAGCGGTGGCAGGGGCAACATTATTGATTCCTTATTGAGGATTCCAGGACGGGGAATCGAGCGCTTGGCCGCTGCTGCTGTTGGCCCGGAGCAGGCGCTGCAGGCAGGCAGCGGACGCGGTGCATGGTCATGTGCGTGTCCACATGATCATGTATCAGACGGCAGTGCGAGTGCAGAGTGCAGAGTGCATGTCGGCGAGTTTGCCCGCGCGATCAGCAAATGTCTCCGTCGGCGCCGCGCGCGCTTCCCCTGTTCCCAGTCCAGGCATCCGAGCTGCATGCAGGGTGTCAGTGTCACTGCCAGCAGCAGCGTGCCGGCGGGCCGTGCGTGCACTGCGCTGCAATAGTCGCCGCTGCTGCCACGGAGGATAGTGCTCGCCTTGCTAGGGTTCCGGGTTCCAGGTCGGCACCACGGGACGGACGGCGGACGAGTGAGAGCAGTGCGGTGGCGCGGCAGGATACAGTACGGGGATGCGTCCAATGCAGCAGTCGGTCGCGCTGTTGTTGTTTTCTATGCTGCGGTGTGGGGTGCTGTTTCTTGTTTGCCGTGTTGCTGGTGCTTTCCGCTGCTGCATGCTCTGTGCTCACTACCGGTGTTGCAGTGCTCGCTGCTGCCACAAGTTGACATGGTCAGCTAAAGGGGGGGTTAATTAGAAAGTACCTGTGCGGGCCAGGGCAACGGGGGGGGCCTCGTTTTTTTTTTTCCTCTGGTCCTGTGCCCTGTTTGTTGGACACTGTGTGGCTACACCCCTTCCCTTTCCCTGAGGGCAGACAGCGTGTGGGTTCCCCTGGATTATTAGATCTGGCTGTTGTAATAGGGTTATTAGTATTACAATCAAGTGTTATTAGGACTATTAGGATTAGGATTATTAGTGACAACTTGAAACTGGGCAGTTGCGATTGTTGTTGCCGTCCACGCCACTGCAACTGTGGGTGGGTGGGTGGGTGGTGACGAAAAGGGATGCGATGGTGAGCAGGGTAGTGCATACAGTGATGACGATGCATATGATGTCGTGGCCATGATGGGGAGGGTGCATATGCATATGAATCTGTAGTAGCAAAAGAACGACGACGACGTGGTGGTGGTGGTGGTGGTGGTGGTGGTGGTGGTAGTGATTACCAGCCAGAGTCTGGTCCCGTTGCTGCTGGCAGCTGAAAGGGGGAACAGAGAGAGGGAGAGGGAGAGGGACAAGGGGGGGGGGACAACAGCCCCTTGCCCCCACGGCCCAGCCCAGACCAGCCAGAGCCAAGTCCAGCGCTGCAGCCAGAGAGCCAGAGAGAGAGAGAGTTGCTTGTCCACCACCACCACCACCACTGCTGCTGCTGCTGCTGCTGCTGCTGCTGCCATCATCACCACCACCATCACCATCACCGTTGGCATCAGCTAGACCACCACTGTCACCACCATCCCCATCTCACTCCCCCCTCTGCATCTCTCCTTCCTCTCCGACATCGCATCGCCGACACCCCTCGCCCCGCCCTTCCCTCCCCTGCCCTCTCCGGCCCAGGAGCCTTCGCCCGACGCCACCCCTCCCAACCAGACCACCCACCACCAGGTCACACCCCAACCAACAACACTACCCCCTCTCTCCTTCTCCATCATCATYWTYWTYWTYAATSATTAYSRCRACCACCKMSATCWACACCACTACCACCACCATCACTCCTCACACCCCGAAGCATCCCCCCCACCCCYACCCCSCCCTCCCCTCCCACATCATCGCTTGACCCCATTTCATCCTCTCCACGGAACACCACCCTCCCGCTCACATCCACGCCACGCCTCACCTCCCCCCACGGCGCACGCCGCCCTCGACACCGCATCGCCGGGCACGAGCAAAAGCACCACCCCCGCGCGCGCATAACAGCCACCCCCAACCCTCGTCTGCATCTCCTCCCTCCATCCCCAATACTCACACTCACTTCCCCCCCTACCCCTAACCCGACAACAAACCACGTCCATCATCATCATCATCATCTCGTCCATTCCCGTCGTTTCCCCCTGTCCATCCCATGACCCAACCTCGGGTTAACGTCCTGCCCCCAGGACGCCCATCTGCGCCATCCGCCGGGCCCAGTGGGATGGAGACATCACAGCACAGCTCGACGCCCTCCGCGCCAGCAGAGCTCGCAGCGGGACACCTCCCCTACGACCCCACCCAGCGCTCCGTAGCGTCCACCTCCCGTCGCCCATCCGGCGCATCCATTCACTCTCAAGGAGCAACAGTCTACCACGCTTCATCGCTGGCCTACGCATCCGGCGCCGGCGCCGCACCTCACTCGCCTGCTTCCATCACATCCTCTTCCACCCACCCCTGGGCAGCTCCCATGGACGACAACATCCGACAGCAGTGGACAAACTCACCCCGGTCCACAAACACCCATCTCCCGCCGTCATCCTCCCCAGTCCCCGCTGCCGCCATCCCGATACAACGTCAGCAGCAGCACCTCCAGCACCAGCAACTCCCCCGCATCTCCACCCCGGCGCACGAGGAGCTTGGATCAGAGGAAGGAGGTCCGCGCAGCGCACCGGCGACAAGCCCCTTGGCCAGCCCCCATCCACCGATGGGATACCACCCTCATCAGCCGCCGCGTTCCTCATCGACGCCAGACCCCCGCTCGGGGGCCTCTGACAGGAGCTCCCCAGTCACCTCTCCAATCGATGCACGAACCGGCGGATACTTTCCCCCCTCCCATGTCCACGACGCGGCTCACCATATCCACCAGTCCCAAGGACAGGGCTACTCGATGCCCCGTGCGGCCTTCATGTCCAATGCCCCTTCCAGTTCCTCGTCTTCGACAGTCGATGGCGGCGCCGGTGGTGGCGCACCGCCCCGTCGCTCAGAGACGCCCACCTCGGTGTCGTCGTCGCACGGGCCCTCGGCATCTTCCACCTCGACAGTGGTTGCCCAGCCAGCAAAACGCTCTGGCTCTGTTACGTACTGCGCAAAGTGCGGCCTCGCCGTCCGTGGCCAGTTTGTCCGCGCACTCCACCAGGTCTACCATCTCGACTGTTTCCGGTGCAAGGTGGGTTTGTTGAGCGAGCGAGCAGCGCACTGACTCTTCTCAGGACTGCGACAAGGTCGTTGCGCAAAAGTTCTTTCCCATCGAGGATGGCGACGCACAGTACCCGCTTTGCGAGCGCGACTACTTTGCCCGTCTTAATCTCATCTGCGGAAAATGTGACCAGGCGTTGAGATCGAGCTATATTACAGCCTGCGGTGAGACGGCGTGTTTGGCGGCAGCTAACCCACAGGCATGAAGTACCACGTCGAACACTTTTCCTGCTCCGTGTGTGATACCGTCTTTGGCCCGAGCGATTCCTACTACGAGCACGACGGCAAAGTCTGTGCGTACCCGGGTGGTTGAACGATGCTAACATTCAGACTGTCACTACCATTACTCGATCAGCTTTGCCAACAAGTGTGTTGGCTGCGAAACTGCCATCCTCAAGCAGTTTGTGGAGATTAACCGCAACGGTCGCGACGAGTGCTGGCACCCGGAATGCTACATGATCCACAAGTTCTGGAACGTCCGTCTGGCGTCGCGCAACTTTACCACGCCCGCCGCGACCACCCCAGTGACCTCGTCCGTGTCCCTCTTGGAAATGAGCGCGCTGAGCATGTCGGGATCGAACCCGAACATGACGGCGGCCGGTGCCACTTCCACGACGAGCCCAACCTGGGGCGCAGAGTCGTCGCCCGAGGAGCTCAAGGACCGCCAGATAACAATGGAGCTCAAGGTGTCGCAGATCTGGCTCGTCCTGTCTGGATTCGAGGAGAGCTCGGCCGCGTGTATCGGCGACATGCTCCGCGTAGTCAACGAGCGCAAGCTGCTCGACGTCATCCTCCTCGCGGAGAAGTTTATCCTTCATGTCGAGACCCTCTTTGCGGTTATCGACGACCTCGAGGCGCAGTTTGCGCTTGCCGGCGCAAAGGGTGAGTCCATGGGTGTGTGTGTACTGCGCTAACATTTAGGCATGTCTCATGCGCGCGAGGCCAAGCAGCTGTGCCGCAAGCTGGTCAACTTTTTCTCGATGCTGTCGCAGATCGCACCGCACGGCGGCGCGATTCCCAACATGCAGGACCTCCTGACCCAGGTGACACAGCTCGCCCACTACCTCAAGATCCTTATCCGTATCGCTCTCACGGGCGCGATAAAGCTTGACCGCGAGCAGGGCAACCCGAACGCGATGATGAGCGCGCTCGCGCGTCTGCATCTCTTGTCGCTCGACAATGCCGACCCGTCGCTTCCTCTTCGTGGAGACCACCCCCCGCCGCCCCAGCCCCCTGCCGCGTGGACCGGAAACGAGACCCCCGAGGAGATGGCGCAGCGCAGCTTTGACTCGCTCTCCCGGCATCCCGACGGATTCATCCCTAGCACACAAAACATTGCCTACGGCTACAAGTCGCTTGCGGCCGAGACCACTGGCGAGACCACCCTCCGCGGCCCGCAGGACGACCGCTTTGTTCCCAACGACGGCTGTGCGCGCTGCAACGGCGCGATTGAGGACGACTGCATTCGCCAGGGCATGTTTAACCGCTGGCACTCGTCATGTGTCGAGTGCAAGCAGTGCGGCGACAAGGCCAGCGCGGACCGTGACACGGACAGCCCCCTGACACGACCGATCACAGACGACGACTCGCACGAGGGCCACATGCCGATAAGGCCACTCATCAAGCGCAAACCCCCGCGCGTGGGCGACTTTTTGCACGAGCCGCCCCAGGTCCAGTACGGCCCCGCCGACACTGTGTGGTGCACCCTCCACCGCACCGGCACCTCGATCGCAGGCTTCCAGACCGTCTCGCGTCTCGAGCAGTTTGCTTTCCTTCTGCACGTGGCGCTTCGCCGCCTGTATCTCCACTTCCGCGAGCACCACGGCATCCCCAGTGGTAAGTCGACAAGTGCACAAATGAGTGCACGCCAAGCACGCTTGCTGACAGCAGCCCTCACCCGCAGCGAGACGGGACAAGACGTCAAGCGCGTCAAGAGCGTCACGCTCGACCGCAAGCTGTCGTCGACGGCGCGTCTCCCGCAGCGCTCGACCGTTGTCGAGAGCCCCGCAGGCAAGATGGCCGACGAAAACGGCCAGGTTGTCGCGCCCAGAGAGCCGACACCGATCATCATCCCGCCCGAGGGCGAGCAGGGACCGCAATCGACGGTGGATGTCATCCGCCCGCCGTTTGCACGCAACAATACGCAGATCCGCATCGTGTCCGAGACCAACGCCTCGGAGGGTGGTGGAGAGCAGCCGTCACGCGACACGCTCCTGGTGCCGAACCGTGGCCCCGAGGACGACGCCATAACCCTCAGCGACATTCCCACCATGCTCGCCGTCCGCTCCAACCTGCCCCGCTCTCCCATCGACTCGATGCCGCTCATGGCCCAGCTGTCCCCCTTGCGGTCGCTCATTGTTCGCCACTTTGCACTGCTACAGGTGGCCAAGACCGGTATCGGTCACCTGGTCGAGGTCGATGAGCTTATCGAGCTTCTCGACACGCGCAAGAACCAGTGGTGGAACAAGATCTTCAAGGGCCAGAGCAAAAAGGACCAGAAGCGCAAGGGCATCTTTGGTGTTCCCATTGAGATGCTCATTGACCGCACCGGATCCGACTCTACGCTCGGCTGCAACTCGAACGTGCTCCTCCGCGTGCCCGAGTTTATCGAGGACATTGTGTCGACCATGCGCCAGCAGGACATGGCCGTCGAGGGTATCTTCCGCAAGAACGGCAACATTCGCAAGCTCCAGGCCCTCGCCGACGCGCTCGACAAGGACTCTGCGGCGGTGACCCTTTCGGACGAGAACCCCGTGCAGCTCGCCGCGCTCCTGAAGCGCTTCCTCCGCGAGATGCCCGACCCGCTGCTTACCTTCCGCCTCCACAAGCTCTTCTGCGCTGCAGCCAGTGAGTCATGCGTGTGTTTCACAACTAACGGCAGTGCTCCCGCAACCAGAGGACAAGAAGCGCACCCTGCACCTGCTCGTCACCCTTCTTCCAAAGCCGAACCGCGACGTCTTGGAGGTGCTGTTTGTGTTCCTGCGCTGGGTCGCCAGCTTTTCGTACCGCGACGAGGAGACTGGCTCCCGCATGGACCTCGCAAACCTTGCTACCGTTATCTGCCCCAGCATCCTCTACTCGAAGGGCTCCAACGTTGCCCGCGACGAGAGCTTTGTCGCCATTCAGGCGGTTCAGCAGTTGCTCGAGGCGCAGGACGACATTTACCACGTGCCGCCCGAGCTCTTGTTTGTCATCCATGACAAGGTTGAGATGATCTTCCAAAAGGACATTGACCTCCCGCCGAGAGAGATCCACAAGCACTGTGCAAAGTATCTCCAGGCCCGCGGCGCGCAGCAACAGCACCGTCCCTCCATTCCCGGCGGCAGCCAGCTGGCCGCTCCCAGCGGTGTCATCCGCGGCGAGCGCCCGCCCGAGCTGAGGCTCAGCGGCTACCGCTCCGACAACAGCGTCGGCCCCGACGGAAGGTCTCTTCCCAGGGAACCCCGTGAGCCTCTGACCGCGCAGCCCCAGCTCGAACGCGAGCGCGGCCGCGAGCCCCTCACCGCCGACCCGACGATGCACCCGAGCTCCCTTCGTGCTGCAGTCTCCCCGCCTGCGGTCCCCAACAACTCGCGCCCGACGTCCTGGGGTGCGCAGTCCGCCGGTCTCCCTATCGGCACCCCAGGCGCGAGCACGCCGACCGGCACCGCGCCCGCCAGCGCCGGCCCGTCTGCGACAAACCTCATCGCTATGCCGATGCCGCACGTCAACACCATGCCACCCCCGCAGGTCAACGGCGCCGCCGCCGCGTCCCCGACATTCTCCAACCCCTCCGGCCTGCAGCAGCCCCTCCCCTCCCTGCCGTCCCCCGGATGGCGCGGCCCATTCCAGGGCACTTCGGGCGGCAGCAATGGCTCGCGCCAGAGCTCGCGCGGATCGGCGCCGCCCTCCCCCGGCGTCCCCGAGAGCGACCGCCGGAGCTTCCAGATGGAGCGCGACCGCTCGCGCGACAGGGCCTGGACGCCGAGCGAGCGGCAGTAGGCAGCAGTAGCTTCCTTTCCCTAATACCTTTTTCTTTCTTCTTTCTGCTTGCCTCAATCTTGGAATTTCCGGCCATCTCTGGTATACTGTCGTTGTTCGCGCTGCCCGTGCGCGCTGTCTCTCCCTGCGCACTCTGCGCTTCCATTCTACCTTTACGCTATTCCCTTTTTTACTTTCTTCTCTATTGGTCCGCAGGCCCCGACGACAAACAAAAGGCGCACTCTTCACCACTACCCCCTACCTTCTTGCCCCGCCTCCGCCGCTCCTCCCGCCGCGCCCCCTTCCCTCCCTCCCATTCGCCACGCACGCTCCCGCTACCCCCCCCGCATTCGATATCCCATCCTATACCGCCCCTGGCCGCACACCCGCGTCAGGTCTGTATCACGTATCGCTGCCATCGCCATTGCGTATTCCCAGGCCGTCCGCGTGCCTTGATGCATCGTTGCTAGTGACAGTGAGAGTGGTGAGAGAAGGTTTTATGCGTTACCCACGGCGTTACTGTTGCATGCTGGTTTGGCACCGCCTGTCCGACTGCTGCTGAATGCTAATGACTCGCGGTGACGTGGGACGTGGACGGACTGATCGATGCCGAACCTTAGTTTGCCACGGACCGACGGGTGATTGCGACAGAAGGTCTTGTTTGAGTTGCAAAGCACGGTTTGGGTTTGAGTTGTGTGGCGAGAGAAGTGTGTCTTTTCTTGTCCTTTTTGTCTTGGGAGATACGTACTGCGTGCTGCGAACCCGGACAACCTCAACATACTTAACTCGAAATGCCCTATTCCAGCACAGCGTCCCGCAAGCTCCAGCACGTCGCCGCCACTCCCAGCCACAGACGGGTGCAGCAGGCAGCATACTTGCCGCCTCAAGCCACCGACGTCGCTGGGTCAAAGGCGCGCACCGGCAGTGATACGTGTGAGTGTGTGTGGCTTGCCCATGCAGATGGCACTTGCTTCCTCCATCCTTTGACTGCTTTGCGTCGCACCCCATGTACGCCCGCGCCACCCGTCCACTACGCGCCTCCGCTACAGCCCACCAAACGAGGTCTGCCTTCCTGTACACCACCAAACCTCTCTTGCAAACACAGACTGTGCCTAGTAGACTGCTGTGTGTATAATATGACATGTACGTGCTCTTGTGACACAACGCTCCAGATTGCACATCGCGCGTCGAGGGGTGGTGGGCCTCCGCTGTGGGCGGTCCAAACTGCGTGCCACATCCACGATGCCGGTACCAGTGCGCGACCCCGGCGTTGAACGCCGCTTGCTCCTACAGCGAGCCTTGCTGACGTGGCACACCACACGGGGCGGAGATGCTGATCGGCAGCCGTAGCGTGGGGGAGATAATCGCAACAGCGTACAATCTCCGTGTGCCACATTCGTCCTGCCACCAAACACTGCTTCCATTGCCGACCTGTGTCGTGCCACATCGCGACTGTACAACGTTGTGGGGGCTGCGGTACTGCAGGACCACGCTGCCAGATCTAGAAGGAGTTCCCCCATGGGAGGACATACAACGGAGATTGTGGATGTGTGCATCTCACTCATGACGGGAGAGGAGTGTGCTGATGTCTCGGAGCTCTTGGCGTTATCCCTTGCACCCGGCAGGCGTCGTCCTCGCCCTCGCTTTCGTGGCGGTTTCTGGAGGTGAGGTGCAGTTCATACTAGACAGGTGGGATCTCCGATCCGATCTCGAAGGTGGACATGCCGTCCTTCCCTTTCCACAGCCCAGATGCGACGCAGAGATGTACATCAGTTGTCTCACATACAGTGCGTGCGTGATCTCTCTGTTGTCGTGGCCGTGACACTCGATCCGCTTTCCACTCTGACACCTGGCCCACATCTGGAGGTCGCACACTAACATATCTGCCCTCTTTCCTCTGCACTGCCTATGGTGTTTGGCAATGCGACCGATCGATTCAGAGTCGCAGGGTTGCAGGCTCCGTGTTCGGGTCAGTGACACCGTGGAGGTGGGGCTCATCGCCCATGTGGTGGTCTGTACGCATCCTGCTGGGCTGTGTTGTCTGGATTCCCCGAATGTTACATGTGAACTCGATTCGCCGTGATGCAGAAAGGCGGCAGAGATACAGAGCGTAGTAGTGCTCGGCGAGGTTCCGCCGCGGTCTGATCGCGAAGGAAGGTAAGTAATACTCACCAGATGGATAAGGGCGATATGTTTCCAGACTCCATCGCAATATCGTCGACACTCAGTCCTGCAGCCCACACAGGAGGTGAGGTTGCTACTGTGAGTATTAGACAGTCGGCAAAGACAGTGTGCAACTGACAACAAACAGACACACTCACACTGACGACACAGGCTCCCACGCTACGCGCCATGCGATGCTCGGCAATCTTACTCACTCCGTCCAGATGGGAACGCTGTGCCGCTCTCTGCGCGCGCGAGAGGTGGCCGGGGACTCTTCAAGGCGTCTAGTTGGGCGGTCAGCTTGCCAGCTCACAACTCGACTCTGAGCCTGATTCTCAGAGGATAAATTGCGGCTCGTCAGACCTCGTCTGCATCCCCATCCCCGTCGCTCTCCGCACGCACCCACCACCTCTATCGCACTGGCACTTGCTCTCCTGACAAGCACGATGCGCCGCTCCCTCGCCCTCCTCGCCCTCCTCGCGCTCGCCCCTATCGCGCTCACGCAAGACACCTCCGCCGCCGCCACTGACAGCGCCTCTGACCCGGCCCCCACCGACTCGTCGACCGCGGACACCTCGGGCGGCGACAGTGGCAACGACGAGTCCGGCCTCACCCCCGCCATCGACACGGGCACGCCCACGACCGTCATTGACCTCCCGCCCACTCTGCCCTCTGGCCCGTGGAACATCACCCACTTGTGAGCTATCGGTTCTGTTGCCCGACTAGCTGACGCCAGTATCGCGCCGACTCGCAACAACTACTGTGAGTACACATCCCCAGCTGCTGTGGCGATGAACACACTAGCAGAAAGCAGAAACACATGAATAGACTAACACACAGGGGTCAACGACAACGACAACACGGCCGCATGGGCGCCCGTCAACGTCGCGACCAACCTCTTCCTCACCAACTCGAACAAGTCCATCCTGGCGCAGGCGCAGCTGCTCGCGCAGAACCGTGAGCAGCTAGCAAGTCAAAGAGGTTCGCTGACGGCAGTCGCGCCTGGCACGGCAAGCTACAAGGCGCGCATCAGCGGCGTCACGCCGGGGAACAACTACATTGTCTCCCTGACGCTCGCCGGCAACCCCGACCGTGAGTCGTCCTTGTCCGGATCCCAAGCGTGCACTGGTATCGCGTCAGTGCTGACTCGCTCTGCAGAGAAGCTCGCTCAGACGCAGGGCTTCCACATCAAGCCCAACTCGACGGCGGCGATCCAGCAGATGACCGGCATCCAGCCTGGCGCAAGTGGCCCGGGTGCGGCGGGCGCCGGCACCGCTGCCACGGGCGCGACCGCCGCCGGCGCCGGTGCTGGTGCCGGCACTGGAGCCCTCGATGCGAGCACCGGCCAGACGGCCGACGGCTCGGGCGCGTTTGCGCCGACGCCCAGCAAGAGCACTGCTAACCGCGCCGGCATCGGCGCCGCGCTCGGCCTGATGGCCCTCGCTGTTTCTGCCCTCCTCTAAGGACACGGTATCGCGATATCGGACAATGGACGTTGTACTTTGAGCTATAGTTAATGTCAATGTAAATACATAACCGTTGGCTTCAGAACATCAGCGCAGAAACAAGTGGGGTTAGTCGACTGCTACGACCAATGCATATGCCAGAAAGATAGTACAAACAACAGCGCCTTCTACCTCGGCACTCTAAAGTGTCCTCGCCTAGTCCAGCATCTCAACGCGGCGCGGCTGGAGCGGCGTCGCGGCCGGCCGCTGCGGGTATCGGGGCTGGAGGGGTCGCGGCTCGCTCAGCGCATACGCTTCGTGTCCCACTCCTGCGTATCCTTGCGGCGACAGCGCACCCTGTTGGTAGTTTGCGCCCGGATGTGCACCCTGTGGTGTCCCGGCGGCGCCAGCGTGGGACGCGCCGTACGCGTGCCCGAGAGGGTGCTGTGCGGCGTGAGAGTGGGAGTTGTAGGGGTTGTGGGTGTGGTGGCGGTGTTGGTGGTGGTGGTGCATCGGGCTGTGGGCCAGCGGGTGTGATGGCTCCTGGGCCCACGAGGTCGGGACAGTGTGTGCGCGTGCACGCGAGGCGAGCGGGGGCGTAGCGGGTGTACCCATCGAGGAGGCGGCGGAGAACATGCCGCTCGCGCTCATCTCAGACGGCGTGTCGAGCATCATGCCCTCGGCGGACGAATCGGGGTCACCGCCATCGGCGAGTCCAAGCTCCATGCGCATGTCGGCGCCCATGGGTGCGACCTCGACGGGCGCTGCCGCCTTGAGGGCCATAAAGGGCGCCGGAGGGTATGCGTCCGGGGGGTATACATCTGGGGTTGCGATTGTAAAGCTCGTGCGGGCCGAGGAGCAGTCTTGCTCCTCGACGTGCTGCTGAGCAGTGTTCACGACGAGGTTGTGGGTGTTGAGGCCGCCAAAGCCGTAGCCGGCACCAATGTTGCCCTCGAGACCGGTTCCGGGCGCAGGCGCGGCCAGTCCCATGCCGGCCGAGTAGCCCTCGTACGACGGGGCGAACGGGTTGTAGCCCGACCCCGCCGAGGAGGCGACAAAGTCTCCTCCATAGAATGCGCTGCTGAGGCCCGGAGCCCATACGCTGTCGTGCCGCGGATTCGGGTTAGCAGGGTCTGTGGGACGCGCGCGCTTTGAGAGCGCATCAAAGCCGGCGGCCTCGTCTGCCGTGCGCTTCATGGTTGTTGAGTGTTTGTGACGGTTGGTAGTTGGGATACTATGTGGGTTGCCGGATTGTTGACACGGATCGGAACCGTCGGCTAACAGTGCCTGTGGTGGCCGTGCCCAAAGTTGATGCCCACTCGAGTGGTTCTACTGATGTGCGCGGTACTGTGCGCGCGGCGTCGAGACGGACGACAGGAGCGAGAGACGCGAGACAAGAGGCGATAAGAGGGCGCAGAGGACGGCGCACGGACGCAGCTGGTGGAGAACAGAGGGGCGGTATGCGAAGGGTAGTCGCGAACCGGTGGTGGTCGGCGGTGTTCGACGGGCCGGAGGGGAGGGAATGGGCCGGCAGCTGTTGTTAGGTTGCTGGGGCGTCGCCGATGCGTGGGGTGGTGCAGGTGGCGGTGGTGGTGAGCAACGTGGAGTGAAGATGAAGAAGAGATGAAGTGGGGGGATGGCGATAACGATAGGGGTGTTCTATCAGAAAAGCAAAGAACGTGCGGTTCAAAAACACGACGATGGTGACTGTGGAAGCGACCAGCGAGTCGAATGGGAGTGAGAGCGAGGGTAGGTGAGGGTGAGTCGTGGACGATCTGTTCGGGGTCGCTGCACGAGGACGAGGACGGCGTCGAGGAGGATGGGGAGGGGGGGGGGGCGAGGATGTCGAGGTGAGGGGTAAAGGTGAGTCAAAAATGAAAAGAAATCAAAATCAGCACGAGGTGGGGGGGGGGCAGCAATTGAAAAGAAGGTGAGTGGGAGAGAGAGAGACTGATGTACTCATGATGCAGCGGCGGCGGCGGCGCCTCGTACGCCAGCGACGCCAGCCTGAGTGCCAGCACGCACACTCTCTCAGAGATGCCTGGGGCTCAAGGATCAAGAGTGTCTAAGCGACTCTGGGCAATGCGCATATATTGGCTTGGTGGCTGCAATTCCAGGACGGGTGTGCAGACGTCGTTGGCCGCCGCCGCCGTTGCCACTCTGGGCCGGCGCTCATCCTCCTTTCTGGTCAGGCGCCCTCTTCAACGTCCAGACTCGCCAGACTGCTGCTGTTGGCTGCTGGATGATGCATGCCCTTCGCGGACACCTGTACACCTGACTGCTCGTCCTGAGCAGGTGACTGCCCTGCCTGGTGAGTACTCCCCAGTGGTGGTGGTGGTGCTCGCAGCAGTGTTCGGCCCTCTGCGCTTTCCAAGCAGAGCAGCAGAGCCGAGAAACCTTGGCTCTTCGGGGAGGGTTCAAGCCACCGCCACTCAGGTTTGCGCAGGCCGAGCCCGCCACGGATACGCTGTTACTGTCGCTGCTGCTGCTGCCAGCTGCTGCAGTGGGCATGCACAGTATCCTCTGCCTTCTTCGGCACTGCGATCTGCGAGCTACGATCGACAATCTGCGAGCGACAATGCATCCGGCATCGTGGCAGTCGTCCTGTCTGCGCTCGCAAATGACGCAACGAAACCTGTCAGACGCATGCCTCCGAGGACCATGGACAGGTCAGCGGACCACGAGCAGGCATGTAGCCATGCCCATGGGACGCGACGCACCGACGCAACGGCTAAATGCACGAGACAGGCGCCCTCCTCACGGCGAGCTCGCCGCGACGGCGGCGGCGCGGCGCCCTGAGGCTGCTGAGGCTGGAACAAATACGTACACAAACACCTCGTCGCGGGGCCGCGGCATGGTAGAGGCAGGCGACAGTGACGGTGACCTCCACTGTTCAGCGCTCGACACTGGTACTGCATTCTTGTGCTGGCGAGGGACCAGCCCAGCAGAGCCGCGGGTGATTAGCAGGCAAGACACTGGCTCACATTGTCGATGTGGACGCGAGACAGATCGCAGATTACGACGTAGGTAATTGTATCCTTGTCTCAGCCCGTTTAGCCGTGCAGGTGGCACCGTTCTCGTGATCGCAGTCGCCGGCTTGTTGCTCGAGAGCCAGCCGGACAGATGCGTGAGCTTGCGAGCGAGTTTGATTCACAGCCGCACGGTTACCCCGCTCCATCCCGCGTACAGTCTCCGCATCGATAAGCATGCTCAGCTCACACTCACGCTCACCCCCGACAATGTTGGTCCCAGCTTCAGACCGAGTTCCTGGCGATGCACCTCCATACTGGTATTGTACAACGATGTCTATGCTGAATGATCTGGTCCGAGTCGCGATAAATGAGGGAGAGAATGAAAGTTGTCGTGGAAAATGAAAGTGGATGGAATGGTGGGGACAAGTGTGATGGATGTGAGAAATGAGTACCGAGCAAATGAGAATGAAGACGGGAATGGGAATGGGAATGGGAATGAGAATAAGAGTAAGGGGAGCGAGAGGCAGATAGTACAGTCGACGGACAGCTCGGGCCGTCCGTCCTAAGGTGCCGCGCAAACGTCCAACCGCGTGCGGTCCAGGGCAATCGGGTGGATATCGGCGCGTATCATTTGTAGGTGGCGTGTTCCGGTGTGGGCTTCTCGGCTCCGCTGAACAAGTCGCTCGTTGCCGAACAGTGCGTCACTCCACTGATCCCGCCCGACGCCGCGACGACGCGGCCCGCAGCTGCGTGCACATAAACGCGCACTCAGAGTCCCTGCGGCATATTCTCCAAGCGCCAGAACAGCCACGCGCACGTGATGAGCAGCATGGCGCCGACCTTCCAGCCGACCTTGCGGCCGACTAGGTCCCAGCTCCAGCGGCGGTTGTACGTGAACACGCGCCAGCCGCGGACGTGCTGGGGCATGGGGCGCGGTCCGGGCGGCGGGGACAAGCGCGTGAACGGGCCAGGCGTCACGTCTCCGGGGTCGTGTCCTGGCGTGTCGAGGATGACGTTCGAGGTGACCCACATCTGGACCGTGCGGCTGCAGCCTGTCGTGACGCCGATGACGACCCATGCGAGCAGGGGACGGCGCGGGCCCAGGACCTGTAGCGTAATATACGTCGCTGGCCAACAGAGACACTGCAACGACACCAGGCGCGTGACGGTGGACGGGAGAGAATAGTAGTTGCGCCAGCGGTGCGTGAGGCCAGTGGTGAGACAGAAACAAAAGTGTGCAGTAAGACAGGCCTGGGGGTGTTAGCTGAGATCCAAGGAAAGCAGGTGCACCGGATCTGGGCATCTGACCGACATTACACCTCCACCGCGACTCACCCATGCTATCGCGAGCACCATATCTCCGCGGTGGATCGGGAGACGGACGCCCTCGTCCACGGCGTCGCCCGCGATGAGGCGCTCGAGGGCCTCGCGGCCAAAGTCGACCCCCCACGGCCAGACACCGTCCCAGAGCGCCCCGCTGACGAGGGCGTGCATGAGGACGGCAATGCCCCAGAGCGCGGGTACGATCGCGAGGGAGCGGAAGCCGAGGAGGGAAGAGCGGCGCAGGCGGGCCTCGATACTTGCCGCCTTGATATCAATCGAGCGGCGCGGCGCCTCGTCTGCACTGTTGCTCGCCACGGGCTCGAGCGCCAGTCCCAGCGAGCTGCGCGTGCCCAGCTTATCGCCCGGCAGGGAACGCTGCCTTGTAACGTGCCGGCCACGGTGCTTGGGCGAGAACGTGAGAGAGCCCGAAGATAGCGAGTCTGTCTCCAAGTCGTCATCATCGTCCGCGTCCTCGCTGCCGGTCATACCGCCGATTGGCGAGCGCACAGAGAACGGCGAGAAGGAGCCTTCGGAACCAGAAGACTCGGCAGTTCGGATCGGCGTTAGCACCGGGATAGAGGTGGTGCTCTGCCGGGGTGAATGGCGAGACCCATGCATGGTCGAGGACGAAAAGGCCGAGGAGCCGCTGGCCGCGCTGGCGAGCCCGCCAAGAGGGATAGGACGCATCGGAGGGGTCTTGCGGCCGTGGCTGCGGCGGCGCGTGAGCTGGCTCGCGGCCAGAGTGCTAGCCGCCAGTCGACGCTCCTCGAGCTGTTCCCGACGCACGCCATCAGCCCAGCCCTCTACTAGACGCGAGCGCAGAGCCGATAGGTCCGGCTGCGAGCGCGAGTGCTGATGACCGCGGATACGGCCAGGAACAAATGTCGAGTCCGAGTCGACTTCTGTTTCCGTGTCCTCTGATCCCGAAGAGGACACACGCGATCTCGAGCGCGAGCGGTTCCGTCGGTGAACGGCGACCCGGGGCTGCATCGGACTAGGGACTGTTGCACCGCGCTGCGGGGTTGGGGGAGGTAGGGAACGCTGGGCCTGCGCGGCGGGGACTCCAACAAGGCTCAGTGCCGGCAACGGGGGATTGCTTGCCGGTAAGGGGGACAGCGGCTTGAGAACCACCTCGGGGGAGTAGCGAAGCGGGCGCATTTGGAGCTCGGGGGAGAGGCGGGCCTGCGCCGCAGCGCGTTGGGCTTCCGAGGACGGCATCATCTGCGGTACAGCAGGGATCGTGGGAGCCAGCGGTTGCTGGTGCTGTAGTTGTTGAGGTTGCTGCTGCGGGGCAACCTGCAAGCTCGGCTGCGAGGGAGCCACGAGTCTCGGACCCAACAAGCCAAGTGTATCCTTGGTGTCCGCCATTCCGCCAGCGGACCCATTGATGCCGTTCACCCCATTTGTCCTGTTCCCATTCACATGGTGCGTGGTGTACGTGCCGGTGCCGTTTACGTGGTGTGCGGCATCTGGCGGGCTGTGTTTGCTGCCATTTACGACGCCGGCACCGATATCGATGGTAGAGATGCTGGAGAGCGGAGACACATCGCGAAACGGACGGGTGCTTGGCGATACCGGTGCGGAGCGGCTCAGGCTGCGTTTGGGCTGGGTCGCGGTGAGGTGGACGGAGAGTTGCTGGGCGAGGGCCGCGCCAGAGGGCATTGGGGTGGGACCAGGAAGGCGCTGGGCTGCTGCTCTGGGCGACGAGGTCGGAATCCCTCCTATGGGAGAAGCGTGTCCGTTGCTGTTGGCGTGACCGTTGGCGGCCGGACTAGTGCCGCCGGCTGCGGCAGGGCTTGCCTGTTGTGTGTGGCTGATAGCGCCAGTGAGAGGTGCTGCGGGAAGCGCGCCGACGGCGACTGCGCCTGATGCGGACATGTGCGCCGACGAGGTGCTGCAGTGAGCGCTAATGGGAGGATGGAGAGGTGAGAGAGAGGAGACGAGTTGGAGTGATACAAAGTCGCCAGACAAAGGAGAGTCGGGATGAGGAGGATTCGGGACTGCCGGGTCTCGTGTCCCGGGTTCGGTTCGGAGGAGTTGAACGTACGTCCGGTCCAGAGCACGCCGGGGGCCGAGGCGAGCAGGGAAATGTAATGTCTTAGGCGGCGTTCTTCTTGCCGGTCATTGTCATCGGGGAGCACGCCGTGTGGCTGTTGGCCGTAGAGAGGAGGTTATCGATTGTAGAGTGTTGAGAGTCGGTTGTCGGGGAGATTGCTCTCGGGATAGAGCGAGAGAGGTGGGTGGGATGAGTCGCCGGGCAGACGCGGATGGCGACGGCGGGGGTGGTGGCGGGAGGGGCAAGGTTGAGAGGTGTACTTCTCTGTTGATGGATGGTGGTGGTGAGATGGAGAGGGGGAGAGAGAAGAGGAGCTCGAGGCTACAAGCAGGCAGGAGGATGTGGTCGCAGTCGGTCAGTCAGTGGTGATCGGAGACGAGGACGAGAACCCGGAGAGAGCGGGATCAAATCTCAGATTGGATTGGCTGTGCCTTGGTGTGTCGCTCTCCCCCCCCCCTCTCTCGTCACTCGTCACTGCAATCGTCATTGTCACCGCCGTCGCCGCCGTTGCCGCCGACGCCGCCCGCCACCACCGACGCCAGCTACAGCAACCTGCTCGGAGCTATCACAGAGCCCCTCGGCTCCATCCACAACATAACATCCCATCATCTACAACACACCCCCACCCACCCACACACCAACGCCCGTCTCTCAAAGCGTCAAACAGGCAACTCTCCTCCACCATAGACCCAACCACGAAACCCCCGCCGTTTCCGCACAGTTACGGAGCACCTACGACGCCTACACCCCGGCCCCCTCGTGTTCCTTCCACGCCTGCAACCACCTCCCCATCCAGTCTGTCGGACATTGGCTGCTCGATATCTTCCGCCCGCTACCTATTGCCCCCGTAGATCTTGGGTTCACTCTGCGCGCAGTTCTCGGGCGAGTGCGTACTTCCCCTCATCCTCCAGGCAGTGGTGACAATAGGCGTTCACATCCGGGCAGTCGAGATCCTGCGCTCCACCCGCAGCGCACATTGCTTCTCACGACACACACGCCGGACCGCGCTGCCATCTTCCTCCTCACCCCGTGCCCGTCCGCCGTACATCCGCCTCGTATCTTTCTTGGTATCGGGTATCCTCTTGTCGCCTCGCACGCCCCGACACTTGTCACTCTGCCGCGTCCGCGTCCGTGGATCGCCCCCCACCTCCCCACCGCGATCTCACTCGAGCGATGCGCAAAGGAGCCGGCATCTCCGGCCTGAGCCGCCAGACAGCCACGTCGTCGAGCTACAGCGCGCTCTCCTCGACGCTGTCGACACAGCAGCTTGCGAGCCTCGAGGCGAGCCTCGCGTCCTTCCAAGCCACCCTCGTCTCGTTTGCGGCCGCACACCGCGCCGATATCCGCAAGGACCCAGCCTTCCGGCACCAGTTCCAGAAGATGTGTGCCGCAATCGGCGTCGACCCGTTGGCGGGCGGCAGCGGCCCGCGCGGCGCGTGGTGGGCCGAGCAGCTCGGCCTCGGCGAGTGGTCCTGCGAGCTCGCGCTCCAGGTCGTCGACGTGTGCGTCTCGACGCGGGAGCGCAACGGCGGGACGATCGAGATGGGCGAGCTCATTGCCCGTGTCGAAAAGATGAGAAAGAACAGCACGGGCGAGAAGATTACGCCCGAGGACATTTCCCGCGCGCTCGAGCTCCTCACGCCGCTCAAGGCCGGCTACTCGACGCACACTATCGGCGGGAGCACGTACGTGCGCTCGGTGCCCCGCGAGCTCGATACGGACCAGAGCATGCTGCTCGTCCTGGCGGGCGAGAGCGGGGGCCGCCTGCAGCAGAACTCGGTCGTCGCGGCGACAGGCTGGAGCCAGCTGCGTGCCCGCACCGCCCTCGACGACTGTGTCATGCGCCATGCGCTCGGGTGGGTCGACGAGCAGGACGGCGGCGCAGTGTGGGTCGTGGCGGCAGTCGAGTTTGAGGACTAGCGTGGGTAGGCGCGCTGCAAAGTGCAGGTTGTATTGTTGTAGAACCGTAGACATGGCATGGTATGTGGCATATTAGCAGCTTTGTTAGCACCGTTAGGACTGCTGAAACCGCGGCTTGTGGCCGGACCGGCGCTACGGCTGAGAGGCGAGGCGACAAACACGTAGCGCTGCCTGGGGTGGCTCGCAGACGGACAGAGGTCCACGAGCTGGCTCGAGAAATTACGATACATGGTAAAAACAATTGTCCTGTCCAGCTATGAATGCAAGGCGGTCGTAAGGGGTCTGGTGTGGCAGTGTGGCGATGCCGTGCGGCGAGTGCGAAGCGGTGGCAGGGGAGGATTGCGTCGTGACTGGCAATCTTTAGTGTCGTGACCGAGGACAGGCGCACACGCCGCGGCCGGAATGTGGTGTAGTGGTGTTGGTATGTCTATCAAAGGCACGCGCAACAACCGGGACAGAAGGCATGGCGTTGCTGCTGTTCACATGTTCACAGAACTCTTGGAAAGCTGCACGTTGCGGGCCACTGCTCAACGCCCTAGTCATACAAGAAGCGCGTTACCTCCGGGATCCGGCATTCGAGTCGCTCTCCCACGCGGGGTTGTAGTTTGGCGGGAGCTCCTCAACGTCCGGTTCCGCCGCGTCGCCGACACGGCCCGCGTCCTCGTGCCGCCTGAAGCCGCCAGCGGGGGCCTGCTGGCGCGGCTGGTGGTCCTCGAACATTGCATTGTCGGGGTTGGACATTGCGAGCTGCAGCTTCGAGGGCAGGCGGGACGCGAAGGGTCCGGACGCAGAGCTGGGGCCGGACATGGGGCTGCTGGGGGAGGCTGGCGCGCCGCCAGGAGGAGGACCGACAGGCATGTTCCACTGCGACGACGACGTGGACGAGTTGCGCGGCGAGCTTTGCGCCCCGGCGTGGCCAAACTGCTGCGGGGGCAGAGTGTATAGATCAGGTGTCTCGGAAGTGTGCAGCGACGACCGCATGTCCGAACCGCCGAGGAACGGCGAGATGGTCTCTGAGCCGTCGCCGTGCGAGATGCGGCGTCCGTTCAACATGGTCATGCTTGTAGCGCCCGGGTGGCCATTTGTCTCGTGCGAGAAGGAGCCCTCGTACAGGTCCACATCGCCAGAGTTCTCGAGACGGAGACGCTTCTGCTTGCGGTGGTCGCGCATCTCGCCAATCTGGCGACGGCAGCAGAACCAGAGAATAAACGCCTGCACGATGAAGAAGCCAACGAGCGCGCCGACGACTATACCAGCAATCGCTCCGCCAGAAAGGCCAGCGGCACCCTTGGCGATAGTCGTGGCGGTAACGGTAACGACACCGCCCTTGTGCGTCGAAGTAGGAGTGTCCGATGTCGGGATAGCGCTTCCATTCGCGTTGGTCTTGGTGGGGACTGGGTACTGGACTGGAGTGGACGAGGGCGAGTCGGGGCCAAGACAACTCGAGTCGCCCGACTCGGTGACAAACTGCATGGCGGACGCGCCCGACTGCTGGCCTGCCGCATCCCACGCGGAGAAGAGCACCTGCGTGCCCGCAGCTATGTTGACCTTGTACGTAGACTCGAGGGAGTTTGTCGTCCACTGGAGCACCTGGCCATTGGGAATCACACCCGTTACGGTGATGGGGTACGTGATCGCAAAGTCATTGAGGGCAGTCCACTTGAAGGTGAGGCCGGCGCACTGGGGCAGCTTGTTGTTCTCGGGGAACATCTCAAAGTAGAAGGGGATAGAAGCGTTGCGTAGGGTACACTGGGCACCAGCGGGGCGAGGGCCAACGGTGAACATGCCCGAGGCACCTCCGGTCTGAAAAGTCAGCCCCACTCTCTCTCGATAAAGTAAGAGCGATGCTGCGCTATGGCCTTCATCGTCGACTCTTGAAATCTGGCATCTGGAACCACGTTTGGAACGCAATCCTCCAAAGCCCGCACGTCCGCGTCGCTTGCTCAACTCACCGCAAGGCCAGTGGCGTCCGACATGACGAATAGGGTAACGTTTCCGGCATCGTCTGCGAGGTCAACATCTGCTCGCCATGCCAGCACATACAAGGCATGGTGTAGTTGTAGTGGAGCAGGCCGTCCTTCTCGACGACCTGGTCATCGGGAATGTCAAAGCTAGTCGCGACGTCAAAGTCGGACTGGGGAGGTCAGCTTCTGCGGGACGCGGTCACGTCTGGGCGTCCGCATGGACGGTCAGTTACACGCGCAGCGACTCGTCGGACGAGTCGTCTGTTTTCGGGCTCGCCCTTGCAGCCGCTGGCACTTTGGGCCGCACTCACCATTACCATGATGTTGTAAGGGGCCACGCCCTTTGACCAGGTAAACTGGGCAGCGCCGCACTCGTTTACAGTGCCGTTGGCGACTTCGAAAACGAAGGCGGAGGCCATCTGCGCAAACGACAGGAAGAGCAGCGCCGGGGTAAACCACCGGGATCGCATGGCGGTTACGACGACGGGGGTTTAGATGTAGATGAAGATGGTGTTGGGGAGCGCTCGGGAGTGTTGCGGTGGTGGCGGCAACGTTCCGTCGAAGCGGGGGGGATGCGAAGGCCGGTCGAGGTGGTGGTCGCACCTGGGCTGTGATGAGGGTTGGAGGAGCACGCTACAGTTCCGCTCAGCGGTGGGAGGCAGTGCGACGGGAGCGAGAGCGAGAGAGAGAAAGCGAAAGCGAAAGAGAGAGGGGAGAAGGGAAGAGAGTGTGTTGCCTCGAAGTGGTAGTGCGACCGAAATAGGGATGAGGCTGAGGACTGCTGTGCGTGTGCTTCGTGCTGGATGGAGAAGCAGGAATGCGACGGATAGCGAGCAAGCGTGATGCGATGGGTGTTCAGCCTGGCTGTCGAAGATAGATAAGAATAAGCAGAACAAGCGGAAAGAAAAAAGAATAGTGAAGTGGAGAGAGATGGAGATGGAGAGCAGAGAGAAAGAGTAACACCACTGGAAACCAGCCCAAGCGAGCGAGCAAGCAATGGGGGAGAGAAAGAGAAAGCGGGCCTCGGGCCAAAGGGAAAGGGTTCGCTCTTGCCATTTCAGAGTATAAACAAAACTCTATTTCACCTCGCTCCAGCACGAGAGCACCTGCCCCCGACAGTGCGATGCCATCTGTCGCTCTTGTCTCTATCCTTCTCGCGATCAGTATATGCAAGCTCGCTGTCCCGCAGTCGTCTGTATGTAGCAGGAGCAGCAACAAGAGGCAATGGTAACAGTTTGCTACCTCCAAGCCTGCGAAGTGGCCGATTGTCTGCCCTGAAACTGAGTTGGCAGTCCTGCCCTGGAGCTTTGCTCTGTCACTTAAGAGGTTGAGCCTCGTTTTGAGTGCGTCCTCTGCTACCTTACACCAAGCAGCAGACTCTGCTGGCTCGTGTCTGCAGTGAGCCTCTGCATATCTGCAGACAAGACGACGATCTCTCCCTCAGCACACGACCGAACACGCTGCTCACGTTAACAGAACATTCCAATACGCCCTGCCCAGTTCACACAGCCCCAAACTGCGTCCACTGCTCTCCTCACCGCCATGATGTTCTTGTCTCACCATGCCTGTCGCTGATCTCTGCCCTCCTGCAGCACATTCATACACTTCGGCGATGACCTTGTCGCTACCCCCTAGCGCCTCCTCGCGACGCCAACAAAGCCACAGATCAAGCAGGTCAGTCGTTCCGCCCCTCCCGCCGGACTAAAGGTGACGTCACACTGCCTCCCATCGTCCCATCCCGCGACCCATCTGCTGCTCAACCCTCGACGCCGCTGCGGCCCTCGTTTGAGAGATCGTCCGTGGGCACCCCGAACCCACCCCCAAGCCCCGAAGACCAAGACTGCGCTCTCCTCGCTTCCCCCCGCCATTCTCCATTCAATGTCCCAGTCTGCACGGCTCGAAATAAAAGCGAATAAAGCCTCATTCATCGTGTAGCTGCACTCCTGGTGAGGGGTGGTGCAAAAACTGAGGAGACCTACCCAGGATCGAAGGATCACTGATGCCGGCATCACTGTTGCCAAACTGTATTCCAACCAACCAAAAACCGTTGAAACGGGTGCTGGCCGCAAAGCCTGTTAGACCAGCTGGGGTGAAACGTTTGCCGTCCAGCTTCTTCAACATTAGCTTGGATCGTTCTAATGCCGTGAGGCTAATATGTTAATATGTGCTCCATGCCACGCAGAATTGCTGCTACGTCAATCCTCCATCGATCAGGTGTTACGTCCTCGCGATCTCACCAGACTGCGGACCCAGACACTCAATACACACCAAACAATGCCCATCACGCTTACGCACTGGACGGACTCAGCGCTTGTATTTAGGTGGTCAGCCACGTCGGCCACACCCCGCCAGCCCCGTTCGCCATTCAGACGTGGCCTGGGCAGCTGACTGGCTGGCAGTTTGCGGTCCTGTGTCTCAATGGTCTGCTTGAGGGTCTTGGACTGAAATCCAAAGCCTGAAGTTGCAACCACAGGGCAAAACAGGCTAGGAGCTGGTGGACCTCTATTCTTGCTGTTGAGTGTGCATCTCGCTCGACATGGCCTACAGGGGGGGACAAGGCTTGTGCGCTACTCTGCCCTACTCAGACAGATAAGATGGTGACATTGGAACGCTGCAGCGGTGGAGACTACATGGTGAGGTGTCATGGACGGTGTGTTGGTACAGGGGGGACCTCGGGTTACTGTGTATGGAGAGTGCTGGGGTTTGTACCCAGCAACAAGAGGTTGCGGCGGTGCCACTGAGGGGCTCGGTAGGCACAGCCGATGTTGCCTATCGTCCTTTAGTGTATTGACAGTCTCCATGAACCTCGCACACGCGCTTCGGATCCTCCATAGTGACCTCCTTGCCCCTCTCAGTCTCCCAGGCAAACATATCACCACGCAGTTCGACACCGCTTTAGTGTAAATACACCAGAGCGCAGACTTGATCGACAACGTTGAGGTGGCGGTAGCTCAGTGGTAGAGTAGCAGATTGCAATCGCAGGCCCTCCTTGTCTGAGGTGGTCTCTCGCAACAATCTGTTGGTCCCCAGTTCGAACCTGGGTCGTCACTAGTCTCAGGAAGCGGTAGCGATCTGAGATACAGTCCTTTTTCCCCAGGAGGTACGTCCTGTAAGCGCCGGTGGACTTGCCTTGCAGGCGTGGCAGCTGGTCGAGTGGCCTTGTGAGGTGTCCATCGTGTGGGGTTCTGGCCCGTAGTCCGCGGACTTGTGTGCCCCATCAATGCCGCATCTCCACCACGAGGCAGCCCGTTGCCCTTCTTCTTACTGACACCAGCGGCCTTCACTTGCACGGAAGGATTGATCATGCAGCGGAATGGGTAGGAAGTCAAGAGAGCTTCCGACTTGAGCTTCAAGAGATAGTGCCAAAGTGGAGGCGGAATGACGTGACATCGAGTACGTCGCAAGCCGGCTTCTACCTCCTCCAGAAGGGAGCCCGTTCGGCGCGGTTGGCCCCTGATTTCGTACATGACATCTGCCGCCAGTATGCGACGTTACAGTCGCCGTCGATGCGTCGGTTCTGAGCTTGGCGTCCCTCAACATCTGGCCCTCCTGTCGCGGATAGCACGCGGTTTCAACTGCGGAAAAAGTCTTTTCTTTTCTTTCTTTCCTTCTCCCCACCGTACTGAGATTCGACAAGAACGCTGATTAGATGGCTCCAACGCGGTCCGTGCTCGAGACGGTGCGAGATGCGAGAGATAGTGAAACGTGTGTCAGTGTCCTGGTGGCGCCCGGACGTCTGTACTAACGCCTAGCGCCGTCTGGCGTCCATGCTGGCCGGACCATGGCTCACTCCTCCCTGATCCAGAGGTCCGACGTGGTGCGAGAAGCACGGATGAAGTTGGAGCATATGGCAAAGCGCTGCCTCCCTGACGACCGAGTGGCTACCCAACGAGGTTGGCGGGCCGCTGTCAGCGCGATACGACCCCGCCGAGATCCAGGAGAGCCTGAGGCGGAGACACATCTCCTATCGTTGCTCAGCACGAGAAATGCGACACCTTCCCGCTCTGCAAGCGAGATATCGGCGCCTCCTGTTCCTAGACTGCGAGCGCATGTGGCGAAGGTGAAACATCTTCGGGCAGATACCCTAAATAGATTTGGACTGGACCCACTATTTGATGTTCGTTTTGTGTTCTTTTTGGTCAAAGCACGAACACCTTCGTGTGAACGGCTATGGCCGGCGAGGCATGTGGGGTTGATGGTTGGGGGCAACAGCAGGTCTGCTACATCTGAGTAATTCTCCCCTCGAGCTCATTGTTGTGCTCCCACCCTACTCTCCTGCAAACGACTGTGGCACTGTTTGGGGTTTCAAGCGGCACAACATGCACTTTCATTAGTGACTCCACAATTTATTGCTGTTCGCTCCATGCCCTACTGCTGCTGCTGCGCGATGATACCCGGGTATACTCATAATCGGATTGGCATAACAACTGTACCCTGCCTTCCTTTTTCTGCTGTACATAACTAGTGACCCGTATGGTGATTAAAGTGCTAATGAAAACTATGGAACCTTCAGTACTGCACGTTTAGTACTTGTCGTTGTCGTTGAGCTGGGGAGCACGCTCAGTGTCCATGGAGTGGCGACGGTCCTCAATCTCGGCGTGAACCTTCTTCTCCTCCTCGGACCACTGGAAGTTGAAGTGGTTGAGGTCACGGAAGTAGGTAGGGAAGACGAAGCAGCAGGCGAAGGTGCAGCACGAGAGGACGATCCAGGCAATGACGAGGTTGGGGTCGGCGAGAGCCTTGGCGCAAGCCATCGAGATGGCGGAGGCGATGGCAGTGTTGAACAGCGAGAGCGAGTAGACAAGACCACGCATGCGGGGAGGCGAGCGAGTGTAGGCAAGCTCGTAGCCGGTAATGTTGACAAAGAGCTCACCGATGGCGGGGAAGATGATGATGGGGAGCTGCACCCAGAGAGAGACGCTCGAGACGAGAGAGTCGCCATCGGCAGACTTGCAGTGAGTAGCGAACTTGCCGCAGGGCGAGGTCTTGTAGATGCGGTCCTGGACAATGGCACCGATGACACAGCCGATGGTGGCGAGGAAGTAACCAATGGTCATGCGGGTCATGGGCTTGAGAGGGTAGCCGATGCGCTCAAAGAAGGGGTAGAGGCCGTAGGTGACGATGGGCGAGAAGATGATGATCGAAATCGAGTTGAAGTTGTTGATGAGGTCGTTGGGGAGACCGTCAAGCTTCATGGCAACCGACATGTCGTTGGAGAGGTTACCAAGACCAACCGAACCAATGTCGGCAAGCTGGAAGATGGGGATGAGCATGAAGACACCGCAAGCGTTGATGGTCTGGCGGACCTCCTCAACGAACTGGTCGTCCCAGTGAACAACCGACTCGTCGACAAAGCCGTCGCGGTCGCGGATCATGGAGGGCTTGGCAGCGTCCCACCAGTTGCCGCTGCCGCCCTTCTTGCCGCGGAAGCACATGCCAATAACACGGAACGAGTCAGGAACGACGGAACCCTGGGGAGGAAGCTTGACGAGACGAGGACCAGCCCACCAAAGGACGAGGGGCATGACCATGTAGATAATGCCGGGGAGAAGGTAGGCAAGCCAGAAACCGACGTCACGGGCGGCGTACTGGGTGGCCATCTGGAAGAGAGCACCAATGTTGATGCAGAGGTAGAAGATGTTGAGGTAACGCGAAACGGTGGCCTGGGGGTCGATGATCACCTTGCGGCCCGACTTCTCGTAGTGGAGCGTGGGCTCCTTGACAGGCGACTGGTCACAGAGAAGGGGAGCAAGCGAGGGCTTGATGAAGCCGGCGGCGAAAGCAAGGATGATGATGGAGATGATGAAGAGAGCAAGGGAAGCCTTGGGAACAGCGATGACCTGGGGGATGGCGGGGATAACGAGGATAACGTGGGCGACAAAGCCGACGAGGGTACCAACAACAATGGTCTTGAAACGTCCCCAGTGCTGTTGGTCAGCGGATGTCCTTTGTCAGAGAAGCAACAAACTCACGTTATCGGCGACGATACCACCGAGAATGGGGATAACGTAGGCAAGGAAGGAGAACATCTTGGTGATGGCGGTGGTGGAGACGGAGCCCATGTCAAGAGCACCAGGGGACTGGTCCTTGCCCGCCGCGCCGGGGGCGACGGCACCAGCTCCGTTACCGCCCTTGGGAAGACCGTTGTTGATGAAGTTGTTAAACGGGCCGGAAGTTCCGTAGTAGGACGCACGCTCCGCAAACTCGATGGCACACATGCAGAGGGCAACGAAACTGTGGCATGTCAGCGGATGGGAGAAAACATGATAAGCGCCACACTGGTGGGTGGCCACACTGGTTGGCGGCCGCGACCAAAATGGAGTGCAACATTTTGGTCGTGGCTCTCAACTGTGTGGATTGGGGTGATACTCACGGCATGCCAGCGGGGATACGGGGGAGGGTGGCAAGGTCCTCCTCGGTGGGAACGAGGTGCTCCGGGAGGTCAGAGTCATTGGCTCCAGTGACGGTGGTGTTGGGGGCCTCCTTCTTCTCGTCGATGGAGGTCTTCTGGTTGTCGTAGGCCGGAGCCGTCACGACGTCGTCGTGGGTAGTCATGATGGTCGAGGGATTGTGGTGTGTGGGGAGCTGGAGAGACACTTTGCCGGCAATGGTTGCTATTATGTGTTTTTTTTTTCTCGTTCCCCTCTCCTGCTGGCGGTCAGACGAGTCTGGTAGCGGGTAGGTTGGGGCCTCGAGCCCATCGCCGCTTTCTGTCACAGATCCTGCTGTCCGCTGCCCCACGGGCGGCTGGCATGTGGACTGTGAGCTGTTGCAGGTCCACCGATACCGTCGGGAAGCGCACCGGCCAATTGACAGCACTGTGCGTGCTGCGTTGCGACCGCCTGCGGGCAGAGAGCCGGTAGCCTGTGCCGCAGTCGCGTGCTCGCGTACGGCGAGAGGTCCCCTCCACGCCAAGGTGATGCAACATGTGGTGCAGGTAACTCAATCCCAGCCGGCCCCACAATCGGACCCTGTCCTCAGCTGGACGATGTCAGTGAGCAAGACCCGAGAATGCCGTGTGATGTGGAGGGAGAACCTGCCCTTGAAGGGAAAACCTGCTGCCTCTGATGGGGGGGGGGGGGGAATCAACCTTAGCTCGAGGTGTTGCTTGGGTCGGTCTCTCAACCGGGCGAGTGCCAAGAGACTCGCACCACATGGTGGCTATGTCCAAACGGGGCAACGAAATCCAATCAAACAAACGCTCTCGCTCGGCATCAGGATTCCAGAGCGCGCCAGAGCCGCCTTTAGCCCAGCTTTCCCAGGAAAAAAGACTGGGCATGTGAAGACGGATGAGAGTTTCAAACCCTGTGACCCATGTGGAGCGCAAGATCCAGGCACCGATTATTTGCCCCAAGCGGGAGGGAGGTACCAGTGATCATCCTCTCGTCGTGATGCCTCGTTTACAACCTCCTCGCGATGGTGTTCGTCTTTGATCATCTCGGACGTGTTGGTTGGCCAGCTCAGTCGGACGACCAAGACGGACGGGGGAGGGAGCCAACGGATATGCATGTTGCTGCGGCCAAGCTCTTGCGCCATATCGGGTCCACCGGACGTGAGCTGCACCCGCCTCCGCCTCAGACCTACCCGAGTTCTGGTTCTCCACGCAGCGGCGCAGGAACAAGGTGCAGAAAAAATAGATGTGCCTGTTCCCGTTTGTGCGTCGGTCAGCACCGCGCACCACATGCCGCCATCGCCTATCGACATTGTCGTTTTGCCGCGTTTCGGACTCAAATGACGCATATGAACAATACTGCTTCTGACGTATGGCCACGCAGTGGCCTCCCCCGCCCAAGCCCCAAGAGGAGCTCCGAGCCGGCTCCACATTGTGCGGCCCAGCCCACCTTTACTGGCCGGCTAACATGCCGACTGAACTCTCTTTCTGGTGGTAACCCCACAAAGCAACGGCCAGCCTGGCAACCCTCTCCAAGTCCAGGTCCGGCGATTCGGAGGTTTTCTTCCGTTTTCTTGTTCGCAGCAATCGAGAGGAGCACTCGAGGAGTATTGTCGTGCCACGGTGCAACCCAGCATGGACATGTTCTATCAAGCCGCCCTGTGATGCGATTTCTGAGACCCTGGGTACCCCTCCAGCTGTCCTGACGGTAGTGGTCGGGCCGCAGCCACTTCCCTCTCACAGCGATCAATCAAAGCAGCTCTTTCAACCAACTGGACAATTGGATCCTGCAACCGTCCGACCAGCTGACAGTCGACAGCCAAGCGCTGAGCGCCGTCCACGGCGACTGCCACTCCCAATTCGGCGGCTCTTGGGTCTGGCCCTAGCGCTGGCTTGGCGAGACGCCAGTGGCTGCCCGTATCGGAGCTAAGGTCCGTCAAGGATAAATGTATCAACTGCGGCTTTGTTCTTCGAGTTTACCCCCACTCTGGATGTAGCAGATCCGGCTTTCTGTGCGCAGCTGGGCCGGACCGGGTGACCGTTCGGCCAAGACCATCTAGCCGCCGTGCACCACGCTGGCCTCAGGAGGCCTTGCTGTTATCATGACACCAATTGTAGCGACAGCACGACTGTTTCAGAGCCCATGTGGTCGCCGCACATGTATCTCGGCGGCGGCTATGGCCGGCTTCGCCAAATTCGGTAAGGTAGTTGCGGCTTTGCCACTCCGGTCCTAGTGGCCTCTCCGTTTTGCATGCCGCCTTGTCCGTGGCCCCAGTTCCTTGGCTCCATGTGCTGTCAACGGAATTTGAGGACGGAGGCGATACGACATGATGCGGGACGCTGGGTCCCCAGAGCAAGTGCCGCCATTGTCTGCGGAGCCCGCCGATCGAGATCCGGAGCCCACCGAGCAAGATCCGGAGCCGTGGCCTCTCACTATGAGAGCAATGCATCCAAGCGCAAGTAATAGTGTCTGCTGGAACGCGGGGCAGTTCTCTCTCCAGACTCGCGGCCGCGCTAACATGACGGGGACCCCGCCAAGCAGGCCCAGACAGGTATGCGTTCGATTGAAGTGGAGCTGCACTCGAGTTTCTCTGGTCGGTTCGTCATTGTCCTATCTTCCTCGTCGGCGGCCGCTCTTCACCACACTAAGCACTGATCATCAGCATGTCTATTATGGTTATTTCTCATCCCCCGTGCTCGCGTACCTCGATCGATCACGCTGCCGGCTGCTCCACAGAGCTACTGTCGGTGGGAATCCGATGCAGCAGCCAGCCCGAGCGCTCCAACTGGTAGCGCGTGGCCCACTACGAGCGGCACTCAAAGCTGGGTTATTTTGGGCCCACTGTCGCCATTCGTGCTGGCTAGCGCCATTCCCACAGCATGGCCCCTGTTATCTCTGAGTCGCCGTGCACACCTTCTATTCCTTCTATTCTACGCGTCTGCCGTGCTCGCCGCCGGCAAGAGGGACCGCAGCTGGAAGCAGTGGCTTCAGGGTGGCAGGTGGTCGGCGGCGCGCCGATTCAAATGTGCCGGCAGCGGCCGCAGGTGGGTCATCAAGCTTTGTCTCCTGGGGTTAACCGTACGCATTACAAAGTGCCGAGAGGGGACAGAGGGCTATGGTCTCGTTGTGACGGAGCATGCGACTCAAGGAACCCAGTTGTGGAAGCTGGCTGTATTGTGTTGTCAAAGCCGATAATGTCTACAGATGGATGGTGGACAGGACCTGAAAACACAAATTAGTCGGGATTCGAACTCGCGGGCGTGAGCACCAGAAGGCGGGATTTTCTGCCACTAATTCAGGCCTCTTGATCCAGATAGCTATGCTGCATCTGAATCCAGCGGGTGGAATTAAGGGGGCGGCTCTGTCGCAGTACCAGCCTCCGGCTCCACCCAGCATAACAGGACTCAGGATGGGTTGGAGATTCTGCCCCTTGCTGTCTTGTCTCGGCCGCCGGCTCGTATCGTGCGGAGTGGCAGGAATGACCTGCTGGGATGCACACGGCGGTGCTCCTGCCTCCGATCAAAGCCTGCCCCGAACGCAGCGAACCACCGACGAAGCCGTCTCGAGCGTGTGAACTGGCGGTGGCACAGAGGCGGCTTCGCCACTTGATCTGCACGACGCGTTCAACTAAAAATCTTGTTCAGGGACCGCTTAGCTCCGATCGCCGCAAGTTGCCTGCTGCCATCGAGAATATGCGGCCATGCACTTCTCCGAAGAGGCCCAGACGAGGAGCGTGTGACCGTCAGTTGACTCCGACTTGCGGTTGCGTTTGAGAGTAGATCGCATTGCCTTTGGCACGGCCAGAATTTCAGTGGAGGAGAGTGAACACGAGACCGCTGCCAAGTGGAGGGGTTGTCAAGACCGATTCCGATGGAACGACGGCCGCTCACACCGCCTCTCCGGCGGGAAGAGACAGTTCGTAAATGGTCTTATCCGCAATAGACTGCAGTGATAGAGGACCGGAGAGCAGGGGAGGAGGGGGCCGGGGGTAGGGG
>PQXP01000531.1:0-15348 GCA_002973495.1 Apiotrichum akiyoshidainum
CCCCGACCACCACGATGCCACGCGCAAAGGGACCCAAGTCCCTTCCAGCCGCATCCGCGACTGGTCCTTCTTTCTCCCAGTCGCTTCAGCGCCCACGCGCAAACACCACAGCCAGTATCCCCCCTTACAGCCCTCACCAACTCCCCCCCGTGCGCTTCCACCCCTACACGTACGAGACCAAGCCTCCCCCTCCGCCCGAGCCCACTTCCCTCACTCCTCTCCCGTCTGCCCTCAGCCTCGAGTCCACCTTTGTGTCAAGCGTTGACCCCCTTTGCCCATCGCTTGGCCACCTCGCTGCGGCACCACTAGCAACCAACAACACCGTCCCCACATCGTCCGTCGCGTGCCTCGCGTACAACCTCCCCATCTACCTGCAGCCCCACTTTGACCAGGAACTCGTCCTGTCTCACATCCGCATCCACGTCGCAGGCGCCGTCAAGCAGACCAGCAAGGGCTTCGACACTGTGTACACTGCGCTCCTGGACCTGCTTAACCCAGTCCCCTACAACCAGTATTCCACACCCGCCACCCGCTCCACCAGGGTCGCCCCGCCGCCAACCCTCATGGCTCGGGCACTCAACCCCACTCGCCTCCTCCATGAGGAGACTATCAAGCAGGAGCCCGCCCTCCTCCCCCTCCACTATGCCGCCAATCCGCTCCCCAGCCGTCGCGTCTACCAGGGCCCGACGTTCACAAACTTGATGACCGCCGCATTCGAGACGGTCGACGCGTGGGGCGGAGCCTATACCAGCAACATTGCCTGGGCTACCGAGCGTCGTAAGCACAATGTCGTTGAGCCACGCGCAGCCCTCGTCGTCGCGTCCGATGCCGACGTCCCCAGCGGTGACATTTCCATGCACCCCACAACGTCCCACCCAAGCGACTCTGAGCCCTGCTTCCATGCACGCGAGGCCCTCGCACTGGCGATCGGTCATGCCGCCGCCCTCAAGCAGTGGACGGGCAACGGCATGGCGGTCGGTTTTGTCGGTACACGATTCGCCCGCGCGATCGCGCTCACCAACACGGTTGTCGCGATTGAGCTCGCCAACACGGAGGTCTCTGCCGCGTTTACGATTGTAAATGTCCTCTCCCAAGTCTTCAATGATAATCTCCACGATCGACTGCCGCACTCTCTGTCCAACCTCCCCGACAGCGCCAGCGGCGTCTTCTCTCAGTACGTCCATTTTACCCAGGCCCTCAACCCTACCTCCCTGCAGCGCCTCCTGAACCTCTTCGCCGCTGCTCATGCGGTCGCGGAGATGGACGCCCACGCACCCCGGAGGATCTCGCCCCCCAAGCCCATTCACGACGCTATCATTGCAGCAGCCCGGAACCACGCTGCTCCAGGCTACTACTTTCCCGACACCAAGCCGCGCGGCGATTGGGCCGCGGTGTGGGCCCTCGAGCTTGCCGGTATTGTGGTCTGCGAGGTGCCCATCGCGCTCTTTGACAAGCTGCTCCTCGAGGCAACTGGCGTGCCCCAGGACCAGAATACGTTCGCTCCTCTGCACTTTGCTCCCACCAGGCCAGTGGCGCCCGATTCGGTCGCGCAGCCGACGAACCGCGACACTGGCGCGGCGGCCCAAGCCGCCACTCACACGATCTACTCCCCGGACACCGAGGACATGAGCGTGGACCGCCGTTCCTCCACGGGTACGCTCGCGAGCATGGACAGTAGCTCAGCTCTCTCCTCCGAACCTGAGTCTGAAGTCGCCAGTCCCCCAGACAACGTTCCTGCGCTCCACCGCCCCGGCTCGATCAAGTTATTCATAAACCCCCTCACAGGCAAGGCCTCCGTCTTCCCAGGCACCGCCAGTGCAGGCCCATCTTCAGCACCAGTCTCGACTCGTGCTGCTTCTAGTTTGGCCGTGATGGACGAGGTTTCGTACGCGCTTGGCCTCACACTCGGCCCCTTGACGCGTGCCAGGTCCGGCGGCCAGGCGCCCCACCCGACGAAGGCGAATACCTCTGCCGCAGGCCAGAAGCGCAACCGCAAGGCAAAGGTCCCTACTTTGCTCAATGGAGACGCCAGCCCTGCTGAGCGCGAGCCCAAGACTCTGGTTAAGGCCAAGGCCAAGACAGCCCAGGCTGAGACTGCCGTTGCATCCGGGACTGCTTTCAAGACGACCAAGCCCGCGTCCAAGCTCCGCGCCAAGCCCGCCTCGAAGGCTAAGACCACCGCGGCTACAACCAGCACGGCGGCGTCGACCACGACTTGTGTGGCTCCCGCCACTGCCGCTGCCTACAGGCACCAGGACTACGAGTATGACGTCCCCCCCGCCAACATTGAATACTAGTCGGTCGACCCTCGCGTGCGCCCCATCTCTCTCTCGGAGCCCAGCCGCGGTCGACGGCATTACCATCGACACCACTTCCCTTGCCCGCGCCCGTGCCGTGCTCGGCATGCGTCCACAGGATCAGAGGTGCCACTGCTCGGTTCGTTCCTGTTTTCTTTTCCCTTTTGTTTTTCTTCAATTTTCCAATCCTTTTCCCTGCCTCCACCACTTTCCCTTTCGCTTGTTATTTTGTGGATTTTTATCGCCTTTTTCATCGATACCCACCACCGCCACCACTACCGTCGCCGCTTGGCGACGCGCACGCACGCACCACGAACATTCCCGCCCCGTCCATCCCCTGTTTCCGTTCCTCTCCCAGTGAACAGCAAGATTGTACCACACGCGATACCTCCCCACCCGCAACAAAACAACACCGGTGCCATATTGCCCACGGAACGTAGAAAAAGTAACAGTAATAGTAGCAATAGCACGGAAACAGTAGCAGTAGCATAGGCAACATGCAAGTAACATGACATGTGAGTGCCCACCCCGTGCGAGCGAGCACGAGTTGCAGTCTTGTCAGAGCAGTTGGGAAGTTGGCTGTGGCAGCTTAAGTTATCAAGTCCCCCACTTAGTGGTTGTGGATAAATTTCCACGCGACGCCGGCAGTTCTGGCTAAACTGATGCATGCGGTATACAAATGGATGAGGATGGATGGAGGTGCCCGCTCAGCAGGTCTCGAGCTCCTTGTTCTTTGGCTTCTGCAGGCCCGGCATGCGTTCAACGAGCTGGTCCCACGTCGTGATATTCGGGTCGTAGTACGCTGGTTTGATCCTGTCCGTCAGCGGGCGCGTGCTTGTTGACGACTTACGACTCGATGTACGCGGCGGTGGGAAAGTCCTCTGGGTCGCAGCCAATGTTGCGCTTGGCGGGGTCCTGGTACACGCGAACGTAGTCGACGTGCATCGTGACGGGGAGCAGCGGCTTGAGGCCGTCATAGCTGCTGTCAGTACAAGGCGGCTGGTAGCCACTCACTCGACAAAACCAAAGTTTTCAGACAAGCCGAGGTTGAGGATAATGTACATTGGCTCTACGCTGACGAGGCGCTGTCCGATGCGCGCCTGCTCGTCTGGCGCAAACGCGGTCTGGCGGATGGTCCACGTCTTCTTGCCCGAGGACAGCCACGTAATGTAGCCGTCGTCGCCGGTCGCGTACTCGAAGCCGTAGCGCTGGAAGCAGCCCGTGTTGCTCGTGTAGCAGTCGCTGTCCGTGTACGCGAGCACCGAGCTCGCCTGCTGGTACACTGCGCCCTTGTAGGTGTTGTAGTATGCCGTGTCGTCAAACTTTTGCGTCGTGCCCGAGTTGTTGACAATGTCATAGTTTGGCGTAAACGGCGCCCACTGGCCCGAGAGCGACACCTGGCCGTTGGGAATGTGTACACGGTCGACGGTCGCCTCGATGAGGTCAATCTCGGGCGCGGCGCGCCCGACCCACGTCCCGTCCGCATGCTTGGGGCCCGGGTGGTGCGTGTCCTCGGGGCACGTGCAGCGCGACAGCCGCTGCCCCGGCAGGTAGCTGAGCACGTAGTCGTGGTCCTCGATGCCCGACGTGAGGGCAATGGCCGGCTCGCTGTCCTTTGTCTGGTTTGGAAACGTGCCATAGTCGCACGAGTCGTACGTGTACGGCCACAGGCCGTCGAGCGAGCCGCCGTACCCTGCGCGGCCCAGGTTGCCCATCGTCCACACGGCGGGCCACAGGCCCGCGACCAGCGTGTTGCCCGGCAGCGACACGGCCGCCTCGAGGTATCCGCCCGTAAAGCAGAACTGGTTCSAYGTSTAKRAGASACAKGCGTGTCAGCTGCCGCCCGCAGAAGCTACCCACTCGCGCCAGAGTACGGCATGTTGCGCGTCTCGACATCGTTGAACTCGAGCACAAGATGCCCGTCGCGCGTGTACGCGTTCTTCGGGTCGTACCACTCCTTGTTGTTGGTGCCCCAGTAGTGCAGGTCGACCGCCTGCCAGTACGGGTCGTCGCCCTCGTAAAACGTGCGCCCCTCGCGGTTAAACTCGTCGGAAAACACGAGCTCCCACTGCTGCCCGTTCTCCATGCTCGTCCACGACAGCGCCTCGGGGGGCGTGTCCGGGTCCACGAGCGCAAACTGGCCCGCGCGCGGGATCTGCCCCGTCCCGTTGACGCCGCCGAGGTTGAACCCGCCGTGGCTGCGCATCGGCGGGTCGCGCAGCGCCGCGGCGATCGGGTACGCGGCGAACAGCGCGACGAGCACGCACACGAGCAGCGACAGGCAGCCGAGGTTGGCCAGCCCGCGCAGCGTCCAGATGCCCCCGCGCGTCTCGGCGTCGCGCGGGTCGTGCAGCTCGTCGTCGTCCTCGGGCCCCTGCGCGTAAACGTTGTACTGCACGTCAGCGGACGGTCACGCGGTGGCGCGGAGAAATGTGGTCCTGAGATTCGAATCTGCTCCTGAGACTGATCCTGATCCAGTCCGGATACCCACTGGTGAGGCGCGCAGCTGGTCCTTTTCCTTTGGATACAGCGCGTGCGCGGCCGTCTCGCCGTGCCGCGGGACCGTGCCCGCGTACGCGGCGTGCCCGTCCCTGCTGCTCGCGGCCACGCTCGCCGCCGGCGACGCGAACGGGTCCGCGCCCGGCTGGCGGTAGTTGGAGTGGTAGTTGCGCCGGCTGCTGCGGCTCGGCGAGCCGGCCGTCGACGACGACGCGGACAGGTCGCTGGGCGCGAGGGACCGCGAGGGCGGCGACGGCGACGGCGACGGCGACAGGTGCATGTGTGGTGGCTGGCCGGGCGAGGTCGTCTCTGGCAGGCGTGCGTAGGACGAGAACATTGGCGCGGTGGGGGGCATTCTGGCGAGTACCGGGCGGCGGGTACGCCGGCCGCCTGCTATATATTATCAGCGAGATCTGTCGCAGCTGCTGTTGCAGCTGCGTGCGCGATGACGCTGCTAGGGCCTTGGCATGCTGCGCGCTGGGGCTCGGCGCCGCTTGGTGACAAGCGCCACAAGCACCCGCAAGGCTCGGCGATCGTCGTCGCGAGGCGTGCGTCGAGGCATGCCGCCCAGGCTGCCGGGTGGCGGTCAAGGGGCTTGGCCCTTGGCGGCCGAGCTTATCCCACGTCTTGGCGCCTGCGACAAGATGTTTCATTGTAATTTACGAGGTATTTATTTCGCTTTTTTCAGGCCTTTTTTTTCTGTTTACCCCTGGGGGAAGTATTCACGCGTTTCTTCCTTTGCCTTTTTCTGTTGTATATACAGTGTGACAGCATTGCTGCAGCACTCCCCCCTGCCGTCCCCTTCCCCTCCCCGTGACAATCCATGTCCCAGATGCTCGAGCAACGGGTGGCGCAGAGGTTGGTGCGGGGGTCAGATTCCTGCAACCGTCGCCGTGTCGCAACCCCGGCATCGCCACAGTCACACGGAAACACGGCGACCCCCTCGAGCAGCACAAAACTCTTGCAGCTGGCACACCTGTACAGAACGGCGATCATCAAGTGGTACTACATGTCATCTCTCGTCTCCTTGGTCAGAGCGGTAACAGAACACCTTCCAAGTACGCAAGCGTTGATGGCCGCCTCGATCGTATGTCCCGCACGCACAGCGCGCCTCGCGATAAGATAACTTGCACCGCACCCTTGTCCTACTTGAGCGTGTCAAAGACAGCAAGGACGGCCTCGGCGGTCGCCGTGGCCGACGCGGGGTTGGCGCCCGTGACGATGCGTCCGTCCGTCTGCGTAAAGCTGTCCCACGGGCCCGGGGGCGCAACGTAGTGCGCGCCGAGGTCCGCGGCGGTCGCCTCGATCGTCGGCCGGTGCCACGCGTCAATCTCGCCCATGATGCCGAGCTCGGCCTCGCCCGCGTTCGTAAAGCCCGTGACCGTGCGGCCCGCGACGAGCGGCCTGCCTTCGGGGGTGTCAATGTGGCGGAAGATCGCAGCGCCGTGGCAGACGGCCGACACGATTCCGCCCGCAGCGTAGATGTCTGCCGCGAGGCGCTGCAGGCCCGCCGCGTCGGGGTAGTCGATCAGCGCGGCGTGGCCGGCCGACGCGAAAAAGACGCCATAGTCGGCGGCGCGCAGGTCGGGCGCCGCGTGCAGGGCGTCGAGCTTGGCGCGGAACTCGGAGCCGCGGTCCTCGTACTCGGCGCGCTCGGCGGGCGTGATAAACTTGTCCGTGAGCGAGACCCAGTCGGGGGTGTACGTTCCCGTCTCAGACGCGAGGTCGACCTCGAAGCCTGCGGCGCGGAAGACCTGGAACGGGTGCAGCGCCTCGGTTACAAAAAGGCCCGTCTCCTTGCCGTCGCCGTAGAGCGGGGCGTGCGCCGAGGTGACGGCGATGAGAGCGCGCTTGGGGGGAGCCATCGTGGGGGACTCGGTGCTACTGTGGGCTGGCTGTTGCTACCTGTAATATGCGACGTGCGGCTAGCGCGGCTTGCTGGGCTGGGGGCTTCGAGGGAGAGGAGGTGAACGGGTTGGGGGTGGGTGGCGGCGAGAACACAAACTGTCGACTGTATATATCATGCTCCAGCTCCATCCCTCGAGCGGCGTAGCCCATACCTCACTGCCCGCTTCTTGCTGCTTGAGAACGTGTGTATAGTGACCTCACAAGAACGACGCACACTAGTGCGCCGCTAGCGGTATCAGACAACGCCGCACTCGGCTCGCCTGGCAGTCCTCATTCCTCACTCCACACCGCAGCATTCCTCATTCCCCAGCGATAGCGACGTCCAGTCCAGGCCAGGCCGGCCAGGCCGACCTGCTCCGCGTGTGTGCGTGTGGCGGGCTCGTCTACCGCGCAGGGCTGTCCGAGTCCCAGGGAGGGCTTGATGGACATATGGTGGCGACCATGTTTGGCACGAGTACCGTGCAGCGGCTAGAGAGTGCGGGGTATGGTCTACTCGAGGTAGTCGCTGTGCCGTGGTCGCAGTCGCGACGACGGTCTGATTCCCGACACGCTGACTGGCAGGCTTGGAAGGGAACGCAGCTCTTGACTGGGACAATGACGTGACGAGTGGCGGGCTGCAGACATGAGACACTATACGTACACCAGACGCATGGGCGTATGAGTGCATGGGATCATGAGAAACGCACGACTTTGTGCATCCATGCAGTGCAGCGAGTATTGTCTTTCGGCGCATTCCCATTTGTCGTGTGAGCGTTTGACCGAGCATTCGCCGTCCGGGCTTATCAACCAGCGGCCGGCGGCAGCAGGGCAGCGTAAAATGTGGGCAGGCAGGGGAGGTGGCCGAGTGGAAATACGGATTGCCTCCCTCCCCCTGCTGCCCTGTAGAGGGGCCATGTTCGTAGTATATGATGTTTCAGGGGGAGTTGAATTCGGAACAGAGATCTCTCTCTCTGACATGGCCAACCATCTTCCACTGGTCAATATCATCATGCAAAGGAGTGCCACAAGTAGAGCCAAGCGGTGCATGCAGATCCATCCACACACACACACACACACACACACACACACACACACACACACACACACACACACACACACACACACACAGATGCTCACACGATTTACACTTAGCACCCGATGCTTGGACTGCGCTAGAGCTGACGTATCAAACAGGCTAATGACGACATCACCACGTGGAGAATCCGGAGACCCCACAGTGGCTCTCGTCATATTTTCAACTTTGATGTGCGAGAGCGAGCGAGCGAGCGATGGCGTGATGGGTTTTGTGGCACACTGGAGGCGGCAGTAGGATCTGGATCTCTTGTCTACAGCTGGCTGCAGAGGGGCGATGGCGTGAGCGGGGATCATGCCATTTCTGATGATGGAGCATTCCATCTACCCCCATTCACAGCAGCATCGCGGCGGGTAGAGTAGTAGTACTACTCTCTGGAGTCCACTCCACTTCATCTATCTCCTCGATCCCTCTGTCCCACCCGCCCACGTCTCTCCACTCCTTGTCACTACCACCACCACACCCCACACCTAGCCGCCACCCACCACCAACAACAACAACAACAACAACCCTCGCCAGTTTCAACAACTGCCCCACCCCTACCCCGCAATGCCCCGCCCGCGCGCACTGCACCTGCCCTCGGCGCAGCCTCCGCGCCCCCACCTCATCCGCAAGCCGCATCTCAGCAAGCTGCACCTCGACTCGGCAGCATTCGCCCAGGCAACAGAGCTCCCCGTCCCCTCCGCCCGTGCCGCAGGCGCCCTGCCCCAGCCCTTTGTGCCCCCCGTCTCGCCGCAGATCCCCCGCCGCCGCCGTCCCGCCTTCTCGCCCGGCGGCTTTGGCCTCACCTCCAAGCCCGTCCCGCGCACCGACATCAAGGGCCTCGGCCGCCAGCGCCCCGGCCTCGGCACAGAAGAGGGCTTGGAGCAGGTCCGCGCCGCCGCCGCACTCGAGGTCGAGCGCCGCGACCGCGAAATCGTCCAGGAGGAGGCCAGGCTTGAGCAGAACGAGAGCGAGAGCGAGGCCGAGGCCTGCTACATTGTGAGTACCCAGAGTGCTGTTGCTTGCAGTATCCAGTGCTGTGGATCGTACCGCCCCTGCCAGATCCAGTACCCGCATACTGCATCCGCATCCGCGCCGCGGGCTACCTTACCGTTATTCGGCTGCTTCAAACTTTGTTGCCAGCTGGGCGCAAGACCCAAGGCGGACACGGCTTTTGTGGCGACACATGCCCGCAACCGTCGAAAATGCAGATCACCATTTGCGGTGCGGCGCGATCTCTTCCAGATCAGATCCAGATCCACCCACAAACAATCCATCCATCCAAGTAGCAGCAACAGCTAACGCCCAGCCGCCGCCCACGACTCTCCACTACCACAGCTACGACCCGCTCCCGCTCGTCTACTCGCCGACCCCGCTGCCGCCGTTCCAAATCGCGTACGAGACGTGGGGCACGCTCAACGCCGCGCGCGACAATGCCATTATCCTGCACACGGGCCTGAGTGCGAGCTCGCACGTCGCGAGCGGCGGCAACGACGTCGCGGCCGCGACGTCGTCCAAGCCCGGCTGGTGGGAGGACTTTGTCGGCCCGGGCAAGTCGATCGACACGGACAAGTACTTTGTCATTTGCACAAACGTGCTCGGCGGCTGCTTTGGGTCCACGGGACCGAGCTCGCCGTACCCCCCCGGCGACGGACACGTGCGCTGGGCGACGCGCTTCCCGCTGCTGTCGATCCACGACATGGCGCGCGCACAGCTCAGCCTGCTCGACTATCTCGGCATTGACAAGCTGTACGCGTGCATCGGCAGCAGCATGGGCGGCATGACGTCCCTGTCAATGGCGTACCTCGCCCCTGAGCGCGTCGGGCGCGTCGCGTCCATCTCCGCTACGGGCCGCTCGGGCCTCGGCGGCGTCGGCATGCGCTACGCGCAGCGCTCCGTCCTCATGGCCGACCCCAACTGGAACCGCGGCTTTTACTACGACGGCGTGCCTCCGCACGAGGGCATGAAGCTCGCGCGCCAGATTGCGACCATCACGTACCGCTCCGGCCCCGAGTGGGAGCAGCGCTTTGGCCGCCGCATGCTCTCGCAGGAGACAAAGGACGAGGACGGCAACCCCGCGCCCAGCACGCCGCGCCTGTCGCCCGATTTCCTGATCGAGACGTACCTCGACCACCAGGGCGAGCGCTTCTGCCTGACATACGACGCAAACTCGCTCATCTACCTCTCCAAGGCGATGGACCTGTTCGACATGACCGCCCCGGCGCTCACGCAGCTCGCCGACGACTTTAACGCCGCGTACCCCGACGCGTCCCCGTTCCCGCTCCCCGACGACGCGACCGCCGTCGACGCGTCCCGCCCCCGCCCCGCCGACGCCGGCAAGATCGCGCCGCCCTCGCCCAAGGCCAAGGAGCGCTTCATCCCGACGTCCAAGAGCCCGCACCTCCCCGAGCTCGCGCAGGGCCTCCAGCGCCTGCGCGAGATCCCCGCACTCGTCCTCGGCGTCCAGTCCGACGTCCTCTTTGACGTCGAGCAGCAGCGCGCGCTCGCAGACGCGCTCAAGCTCTCGGGAAACCGCAACGTGACATACTACGAGCTCGGCGGCGTGTGGGGCCACGACACGTTCCTGCTCGACGTGCAGACCGTCGGCGGCGCCATCCGCGGATTCTTGCACTAGCCTGCAGGCGAGCATACGGGCATAGGAGGGAGCATCTAGAGCGCAGTGCCGGCAGCCGGCCGGTCCCACCAGCATCACATGACATACAATCAATTACCAAAACCACATCGCCACGACTTGCACCTGCGACACCCACAGCAACAGCAACAGCGACAGCAACAGTTGATTCGGAGTTGCGATTCCAGACGAAAACGCCAATCACACACCTAAACATTTAACAGAATAACGAGAACGAGATCCCCTCCCCCGTGGGGCTCGGCGAGCAGGAGCAGTGCAGAGTAGTGTTGTATTACGGTTGCCATGCAAAGAATAGATACAGTCCTAGCTCCTGGAGAGCGTGCAGGAACGGAGCAGTCACGAGGAGTGCCTTCAGCCGGGGAATGACCTCCTGGCCGTCGTGCGCGTCCGCCAGCTACCAGCTACCAGCTACCAGGCGCATCGCACGGTCCCAGGCGTCTCGCCGCGTGCCGTGCATCGTACCATGCATACCATGTGGGCCGGGCCCCATGCCGTGCATGCCGCGCGCATTCCCACAGCCTGGTCTCATGGCTACTGGTGGTCGGTGGCCTGTGGCGCCGCCGTGTACAGCAGAGAATGACGCGAGGGACAGCCATACCAGTATTCCAGATCTCGCGGTTTGCTGTGATGTGATTGCTGCGATTGGTGTGGCTGATGAGCAGCGCTGCCGGCAGCTGACCGCGATCGGCTGGCCGAGGCTGGGCTTCAGACGCACGATTTCCAGACGCCGCGAACAGCGTGCGGAACAAGCGCAGCGCCGCGGCGAACAAGCTCTGGCGCCGACGGGAGGAGAGGACGCGGCCGAACAGACATCACGTCATGTCGTGGACGACATGGGAAGCAGGCGGCAGACAAGCACGCAAAGGAGGAATTCTGGAACCGGGCAATCTCGCCGTGCGCGCTCGCGATGGCGACGGCGCTGGACGGTGAGCGTGGACGACCGCTGCGCGATGCGGTACTCGCGGCAGAGATGGGAACACCGGTATCCAGAGCAGGGAGCCGAGACATTGCACCAAAGAGGGTCTGAACGCCAGGTGCGCAGAGACGTGGGCGACCTCGAGTCCGAGTGCATGCTCTGCCCAGCGGACACAAAGCTCGCAGACGACAAATAAACGCATGGTCGGCAGTGACAGCATACTTGCCCGGTCTTTGGGACGAGGCGGGCCGAGGCAAGCAGGAGAGGCGACAGTGAGGCACCAAGACGGGAACTCGGCTTGCACAAGGAGTCCAGTTTGAGCTGGCAGCAGGGTCCAGTCTGACCTGGCAGCAGGGCCCGTCTATGGAAATGACCACCCACTGGGAGACGGGGCGGCCACTTAATTCGCCGGAGCACACCATCGTTCTGGCCGCGCGTGTGGATGCCGTGCGCGTGTGATGGGTGCCGCTCGCGGCGACCGCAGGCAGCGACGCGGGGTGACGACACCCATAACGACACCCCGCTCCCCCAGGCCCACTGCGTACTGCCGAGTGCGTGAGTGCGGTTTCCAGACGCCGAAGTGGCCAGCATACCGGWWGTGMYAMGGACAGGCTCTGGCTCCGAGATCCCCCAACTCTTGAATAGCCAGGGTACGGACGGAGAGAGGCGGATGTCCGTTTCCAGACACGTGGTGCAAGAAAGCACGCGCGCACGCGGAGGCATTGTGGATCTCCGCTGCCACCAATATTGGTGTTATATTCCCGACGGTATCGCCGCGAAATTTGCAGCCAAAATCCCAATCTGGGTGTGGGTTCACTGCACGGCCCCTCTGCCTGCACCCAGCGAGCCGCCCAGGCAGACACTGCCCAGGCAGACGGGGGCACAGCCAGGCTGGGGCTGGCTGGGCCGGGGCTGGCTGGCTGCTGGGTGCACACACACACTCTGCAGGCGGGGGGGACCGGCTGGCTGCCACTCTGCACGCTCGCTCGCTGTCGCTCGTTTTTGGCTGTCTTCCCACTCCCTCTGCCCCTTCTTCGTCCGACACCCAAAAAACATCCGGAACAAGTGAGCACGCCAGCACACACGGGTGGAGACTACGCTGGACACGACGACCGACCGACACGGCACGCGCAAAGGGAACGGTAACGGCGACGACGGTAACGGCAGCTCGAAGGAATGGGATAATCGCGAGCAAGAAGGAAGACACGACGGATGGGGAATCGAGCTGGGAGACCCGACAGCGGCGGCCGCGATATGGACGGCCGCGGCGGCGTGAGAGAATGGTTCTGATCGTGCTGGAGGGACTTTTTCCTATTCAGCACGAGACCACCATGCTCGGCGCCGCTGTCCTCCCCGTGCTGGTCGGATGCTCCGCAACGGTCTCCGAACGGCTCCGCCGTGTCTTCCTTTACGTTCGCGTCCGCATCTCACCGTCTACCGTTGTCTCTGTCGCCCGCCGCCGTCACCGCCGTGTCATCGATTGTCAAAACCGCGTAGTCTCCCCCGTGTCCTCTCCACGGAACTAGCACTAACGCTTCCAGTGGCCAAGTCCAAGAACCACACCGCCCACAACCAGAACAAGAAGGGTGAGCACGCGCGCAGGCGAGCCAGCGGGCCCGACAAAAGGGATGGAAAATGTGTACGCTTGGCGGGGGCGGCCGATCCGCCAGCCAGGTTTAGCCTGTATACCGTCAACCTGGCAGGTGGATGACCGTTCTCATACCTGCCCTCCCTTTCTGTTGGCCCCTGGCTCCTGCCGTCCCGGAAGACCGAGAACCCAGCTGACATCCAGCGCACCGCAACGGTATCACCCGTGTGCAGACCCAGCGCTACAAGTCGCTCAAGGGTGTCGACCCCAAGGTGAGTAACAACACGAGTCTTGTCTGCTCCGAGCACATCTGACCGCCCAGTTCCGCCGCAACGCCAAGTACGCCGCCCAGGGCACCCAGAAGGCCGTTGCCGCCGCTAAGGCCGCCGCCAAGGCCTAAACTCCCCCTCCCTCTTTAATCTTTTAAAAGGTGGCAGGATGCAGGCTACGAGGCAGTAGAGTGGTCCCGGACCAAGCCCCGGTCATTACTCCTTCGGGTGTGGCCAGCCGCTGTATATCATTCATGGATGAGAGCATTGGCTAGATACGAGCAGGAGCAGGGACGAGTCGTCGCAGTAGAGCAGAGCAGAGCAGCGGCGGAGCACCCGCGGAGGACGCGGGAAATTGACGGAGCGCTACGAGTCCACTGACTTTGCGACGAGACTGGAATGTGGCTCGCGTAAGCCAGCACGAGTTGCATCAGGCACCTGTGTGGCACCGAGGTGGAGGCAACGGTCGAAGACATTCAAGTAGTATGTGAACGTCTGGGTAGAGGCAGGTAACAGCAACTAGAACCGCACGGAAAACCCCAATATCTCAGAGGTGAGAGTGGCCCCCGTGCTGCCGGGGAGCGGGGCTTGCTTGGAGAGGGGCTTGCTTGGAGAGGGGCTTGCCTGAGGCTGTGGCGCCATGTCGAGTCGGGTAGAAGTCCGCATCGAAGGGGCGGAAGCAGCGCGACGGAACAGCATATGGGGAGGTTGGGTTGGACTTGGTCCGTTGACATGCCAGAGACCAGATTGCTGTCCCCAGTACCTCTGCTCCGCGGGGCCGTGGCCTGGCACTGCCGCCTACGGAAACTGCCCGGCCACCCTCGAGGTCGCTGCAAACTCCGCATGCTCCCGTGTCCGCCGTTTGGCAGTACCTGCACGCCGGCAACCAAAGCTTTCAATGAGTGGATCCGATGCATGCTGTCTGCAACTGCTATGTGAGGCCTACGCCTGCCTACGCCTGCCTGCGCCTGCCTACGCCTGCGCCTGCTTTCCCTCGCGCTCCTCAACGACGAGCTTCATAATCTTCTCCCTCGTGCGGACGTATCCGCGGTAGAACCTCCTCCAGTCCTCGGAGCGCGCGACGCCCTCGTCGTCGACGTTGTGCGCGCGCGTGTCGGTCGACCCGTCCTCGGCGGCCGAGAGGCTCATGGCGCGCTCAAACGCCTCGGACGCGTGCTCGAGGCGGTGCACCCTGTCCTCCCTGGGCGCCCACGCCGCCGCGCGCTCCTGGAGGACCGCAGACGTGTACTGCGCCTCGGCGGCAGTCATGAGCGTGTCGCGGAGCAGGCGGGCGGCAGGCTGCGCCGTCGCGGCGCCGCGCGCAGTGTACGCGACCGGGACCGTGGGCGTGAGCGTCGCGAGGACCGCCTCGGCGTGCTCGGCCGCAGTGGTCGCGAGCTCGAGCGCGTCGACAGTCTTGTCCTTGCGCGCATGCGCGACCGAGGCGCGGTGCAGCTCGAGCAGGGCAGAGCGCGACGCCTCCCAGGTCGCCTGCAGCGTCTCGTCCCTGTTCAGGTTGCTCGGCGCAGCGAGCGCGAGGCGGCCGTTTGTCCATGTCGGGACCGGGAGGAGGGACACGGCAATGTCCTGGAGGGCAGCGGCACGGGGGAGGTCGCCGGTCTGCGCAGCGTACGCGGACGCGCCGATGAGGATGGCCGTAGACGCGCGGAGGAGCGACGGCGAGACGGACACGGGGGACTCTGTGACGTCCACGGCAGCGGAGGGGGCGGCGGCGGCGGCGGCGGCGGCGCCAGCAGCGGGCGAGGAAGAAGAAGCAAAAGGCCACCACCACGAACCGCGGCCGCGGCCAGCAGGAGTGGAAGGCGCGGGGCCGGCGACTGCCTCGGGGATCTCGACGCCGGCGCGGCGGAGTCCGTACTCCCACCACGCCTGCGCCTCGTCCCTGTCGCCGGATGCGAGCGCGAGGTCACCAATCTTGTGCGCGAGACGGACAACACGGGCAATCTCGACGTCGCAGCTCGTGGGCTCGGCAGCGAGGACACGCTCGTAAATCTCCTTTGCGTGCGCGCGGGTCTCGGGCGTGTTCATGCGCTCGAGGATGCCGGCCTTGAGGCTGAGGAGGTCGAGGGCGGTCGGGTCCGCGAGCGTCGGGGTCGCGAGCGCGGCGGTGGGCGGGCCGGCGGGGCGCGCGGCGTCGAGATCG
>PQXP01000193.1:0-47383 GCA_002973495.1 Apiotrichum akiyoshidainum
GGGGGGGCTCTTGTACACCCCAGCTACACTACGTCCAGCGCGTTGTGGCTAAATGCTGACATGCCAGATCTCATCTTGCAACCAAACACCATTCCTCTTCTGCTGTGTGCTCACTTGGACCATTGTTGGGTAGCACAACGTATCTCCTCCTCGACAAGGTCGTTGAAGCTCTGCATTTGCGGCACCGTGACTGCCTCTCCCCTGGTTTACAGCCTGTCACAGTATTAACATACAAAGCGGCGACACTACTTGCCTTGGATTCAACTTCAACTCTTTGATCCGATCGGACTAGATGGGCACTCCTTCCATCACCAGAGCGTCCATCTAGATCCTCCTTCGCTGTCCAGCTTCGTACGAGACGAAGCGTGCAGGGCGTACAGGGGCCGACCGTTGAAACTGGCAAGTCTCAGCCTTGTGTCCAACAGCAAAGGGTGGATATGTCGGACAAGCGTGCCACACACATGGGCGTTGGGGCCCAAACGTCGTTTCAGTTTCACCGTCCGAGGATGGGTGTGGATACCCTCAACGCTTCCGACAACACCTGCACTTCTGAATACTGGACAGACACTGAGAACAAAGCGAGAGGTCATGTATTGATCTCAGTGCGAATGCGAGCATGTTTGAACTGAACATCAGCTATGGAGGTCAGAGGTGTCGGCGACGGTGGTCGTTGGTCATGACCTGTTGTTTTTGGCAGAAGAGGTCCAAACTCATCATCCCGGCGTTGACACAGCCTCAGGTGCGAGACTGCACTCTGTGTGAGCCTAGCTCTCGTGTTTGGATAGTCCGAACCGGCGAGCAGGGACCTCGGCTCTTCAGATGGGATGTTGCGTTGAGATTGACTTTTCAGTCATTTTGTTGAAGATTTATTGACATTTTCTCTTCCCACCTTCAGTTGTCGGGGGTACGTCCCCTATTCAACCACAGTCTCATTCACATCTGCATTGTTTGTAGCCAGTCTGAACTTTACAACAGGGTACATATATTTGCCTCGGCTTTGGCGTAGAACAGGGGGAGGCGGGGCCATCGGACTGCAGCAAGCCAGCGCCGCCATCAATTGCTCGGCGGACGAACCTACAAAGGCCAAGCAGTTGCCGAGCCGCTCCCTCCACTCGACTTTCCTGGGGCAGAGTAGAGAGGGAGCCAGCTAAGAATGGGTGGGGGGAGCAGAAGCGGGAACAGCTCTCGCTCTGCACTGACCCAGGATAGAGCATCAAGGTGGCTTGGCAGAGGCCAGGGTCTGCAAGGATACTGAACCGCAGCCCTGGACCGAGCGAGCCGAGTGGCTCAAGGAAAGCCGGGTCAAGCCAGAAACGCCGTCGACCCCTGCTCTGCAAGCCCGATTGTTCAATTGGACGGACTAGACAGCAAAATCGAACACAATGTCGCGAGGGGGAGGAGAGGGACTGATCGCCTCGGTGTTGGGTACGATTGGCTCTGCTCAGCCAAGCCGCCACAGATCACTGCGCCGCCGAGGGCCGTCGATGATGCATCATGGCGTGGGCATGCTTGAATGAGAGGCGCAGGCAGAATGGGGGGTCTGTCTGGACAGTGTAGCGGGGCAAGCAGAGAGGGTCGACCGCACAAGGGTCGGCGACGCGCTCAGACTTGCGACTTATAGCGCTCGACTCCTGACTCTGGGCTGCACTTTTTTCCCTCTGAACCTGCTGTTCACTTCTAATCTCTACTTGCTCTTGAAGCCATCTCATACGCTCTTTTCTTTCCATTCTTACCATCTCTCATAACTGCTCTGCTCTGCACCCCGCACCACCACCTTCATTCGAACCCTCCCAGCAACAATGATCTTCACCAACGTCGTCCTCCTCGCCACTGCCGCCGGTGAGTATGTCGGCAGCCCGCTGCGCGCGCCTGCGCTGCGGCTGTGGCCGCGGGCCGCCCTTGCGTTTCGCGTGCGATAAGCTTTCTATCCGCATTCCAGTTCCTCGTTCTATCCGCATTCCAGTTCCTCGAGCTAATTCTTCAGTCGCCTCCGCTGCTGGCAACCCCTTCAAGCGTAACGACGGTGAGCTCGTCTTCCCCATCGAGACCATCCCCGCTTCGTGCGACAAGGCCTGCGCGACCTACAAGGACATCTTCAACACCTGCCCCGACAACTCGGGTGCCGCCGTCTGCGGCGGTGTCTGCAACGTGAGTAGCAGAATAACGACGCAATCGCGGCACATCGAACGGCGTTGCAGCTCCAGCTGCGGACCGGGGAGACGGCGAGCGAGACGAAGGGGAGCAAAGCTCAGAAGCGGCGACCGCCCAGTGCCCCCAAGGGCAACCGCCGTCCACCTCGCAACTTGTCGGAGAAGCAATCGTGGGATGCCCTTGCTCTTGCCGGGGCAACATTGCCAACAGCGCACAGAGCGTCCGCCGCCACCTCCTGTGGCTCAAGAAGCCTTTGAGCGCCCTGCTTCGTCCCCGCCTTGGCGGTTTCGCCTCTCCTGAGCCAAGCCGCCATATTGCTGCTCGTTGCTCGTTATTCGCTGCCACCGCTAACGCGCAGGGCACCACCCTCACCGAGCTCCAGGTCTGCATCAACTGCACGATCATTGAGGGCCTCGCCGAGGGCAAGATGACCCAGTTCAACGTCGACGTCCTCAACGGCGCGCAGCAGCAGCTCGCGCAGTCGTGCGTCGAGGGCCAGTACCCCGCCGTCTACACCGGCAAGGTCCCCTCTCCCAACACCGTCGCCTACCCCTCGGGCGTCGACAAGGCCACCTACGTCCAGAACTCGACCGCGGTCCCTACCGCCTCGGCCACCAAGGCTGTGAGTCGCACATACAGCTGCACACCGAATATGACAAGCTAACATGCAGGCCAACGCGTCCTCGAGCGCCGCGTCCACCTCGGTCTCGGGCGAGATCGCCCCCCCTGCTGTCACCTCGGCCAAGCTCTCTGGCGCGTCGACCCTCTCGGTCTCGGCCGGCCTTCTCGCCATCGCCGCCGCCGGTGCCGCCCTCCTCTAAGCACCAGCTCCAGCCGACGGCCCACCTCCCTAATACTCTGTCGCCTCCTCGACAGACACCCGGACACTGTCCGTGTTTCTCCTCCACTTGACTTTCTCTCCTCTCTTAGCTCACCCCCGGTAATATAGTCGCACACCCTGTGCGAAAGCGATTCGTCGCACACTCGAGTCGTAGCATCTTATGAAAGCGATGCCGGCTGCCCGTTTGTTTGTTTGTGGTTGGGTGTGTTTGGTTCTCCGCTGCCGAGGAACAGAGTTGCTCCGGTGGACCTACCTCACAGTTGCACTGAGCTGTGCATGCACCCGCCGCAGTCCCGACATGGTCTGTTACGTAGAGGTCGATGTGTCTGGTTGAGCTGGTCGAGAGGAAAGTTAGCTTGCAGGCTGTTGGAAGGCGTTTCAGAATGCCTAGGCACCATCAACGACCGCGCTAACTCTATTCTTCAGTCACCGCTACGATGGAGGGCTGTGGCCTCGTAGCGGTCTGCGATGAGGCGTAGGCGAGTATCTGGACTGTCCCATGACGCCCATATGGCATCATGCTCAGCCTCCGTCGATCCAGCACGGCATCGTTGTCGTCGAGCGTCTGATCCACCGTATTCGTCTCGGCAGCTGTCGCGACCAGTGGCGGCACGGTTGTCGACTGCGCCGGACACTACCCTCGTAGAGGTCTCAACGTCTGCTTCAGTCAATGGCAGGAGAAGTGCACGTGGCGGGCCCAGGTTGACATTCCCGGCGCGCGGGATTGGTGCGCGTTGCGTGCGAGCGGTCAGGCCGCCGCGACGGGGCACACGTAGAGAGGCTGCGATGGTCGAAGGTTGTGCAGATGCGCATACTATGCAGCATCTCACGCTCCACTCCGTGTCCATTGCAGAGGCCAGATGGGCGCGCTGGAACGCGGCCGTGCATGGAATGGGCAAGACGTGGTGGTGCGGTCGCTGATTCCCGTGCTTATCTCATGTCGATCAAGTCACCGAACCGGCTTTCGGGATCGGCATTCACCCCCGGCACACGAACTGCTGGGGGAAAACCACAGCAACGACACTGTCGAGCGCATCGGCCACCCCCGCCCACTCCCCCTTGCCGTCGCTCTTAACATCTCGCGCGCAGCCGTCGACGCTGGCGCAGCTCATCCCCCCGCATACCAGCCCAGCGCGGCGAGAGACTCACGATGGCGAATACAACGAACACCAAGAACAGCAGCAGCAAGAAGAAGGCAGGGTTCCCCGACTGCCCCACCCCGTTCGCGGACCACATCTACAAGACGGCCTACGGCGTCGACGTCCCGCTGCGCATCTGGCCCGCGACCGCCGGGCACGGTGCGCGCCCGTGGCTCATCTGGTTCCACGGCGGCGGCTTTGCGTGCGTAGCCCTTTCCCTGCAGCTGTTCTGACCCCAGATTCGGCAAGCACTACCACCCAAACCCGTGGGTGCTCCCGGCGTTCCGCGCGCGCGGGTACCACGTCGTGTCGGTCGCGTACCGCCTCATCCCGCACGTCGCGCTGTGGGAGGTGGTCGAGGACAGCACGGACGCGTTCGCGTGGTGCCGACAGCATCTCCCGTCCGCCGTCGCCGCGCTCGGCGGGCAGGTGGATCTCGACCGGTACGTCGCGGGCGGCGACTCGATGGGCGGCCTGTTGGTTACGCTCGGCGGGCACAACTTTTCGCCGCGGCCCCGCGCCATTGCGTGCATGTACGCGTTCACGCACCCCGAGGACCCATACTTTCACCCTCCGGCCGGCCACATGTTTGACAAGATCCTGCGCGTCGGCGAGCCGGGCGCGGACGTCGTGCCCGAGCCCGTCGCGAGGGCGGTCGAGCGCCTCGACGGCGGCGCCGGCAGGGTGCTTGCGCCGATCCACCCGGCGCTCGTCGAGTTCCTGCTCGCGGTCGACGCGGAGCGCAAGTGGCGGCACGAGAACCCGCACGTCACGGTCGCTGCCCCACCGGCGCAGCGCGGGAGCCCGAGCCTGCCGATCGATAACCCCGTCCCGGCCATGGCGAGCATACCGTTCTGCGGCAGGTACACTGCGATGGAGGTGTTTGCGTACCTGTCGTCGCGCGACCAGCGGGCCGCCGCCATCGCGGGCCCGTTCCGGCACGAGCTCCCGCCGGCCGCCACGACGGCCGAGCTGCGCAGGTACTGGGGCATGCCGGAGACCTGGACGCCGGAGCGCGCCGGCATCTACGGCGACGGCATGATGTTCCTGTACGCTGCGCGGTGGATGATCCGCGTCGCGGGCCGCCGCGAGCTGTACGGGAGCGACGCCGAGTGGTTTGACATGCTGCACCAGTACTCGGCGGTCCGGCTCGTGGCGGACCGCCAGCGGCTGCTCGCACCGGGCGACAAGCTCGAGTACCCGCCCGCCTTTTTCATCCACGGCACGGCCGACACGACGGTGCCGGCGTACCACTCGGAGAAGATGGCGGGCGCCCTCCGCGGCGCGGGCGTGCCGGTACAGGAGCGCTACGTGCCGGACAAGCCGCACGCGTTCGACATTGGCATCTACGTGGGTTCAGCGGCAGAGCGAACAGGGCAGGGGCTGACGACCAGGGACCGGAGAGCGCGATGTGGGACGAGTACATTGTGCCGTGCATGGAGTTTGTGGACGCGCACGTCTGGGCCGACAGGCCGTCCGGCGCCGTGGCGGTGGTCGGCAGCACGGGCGGGAAGGCCAGTGCTAGTGCCAGTGGCGGTGGGAGGTCTGAGAGTGCCGCCTCCGCCACCGCTGCCGCCGCTGGCGTCATTGGCATGAAGAGCCGGCTGTAGAGCTGTCATTAACGTAAGACAAAGATGCATGCAATGTGGTGGTGTGTGACGCGGGAACTGGAGGGGATGGCAGGTTGGGCAGGCTGGGCAGGCTGGGCGGGCTTGCGTAATGGCAGCAGCGCCCAGATTGAGCTTTTCTCGGACAGCCTCGGGCACTGGCTGGGCACTGGCTGGGCACAGGATATAGTGGAGATGGCTTCTCGGCATGGTGAGACTGGTGCGTGGGACGAGTGCCTCGGTGGTGAGCACGCCGGATGCTCAAGATTACGGCGACGTCGGAGGACAAGTGGGAGGCATCGGGGGGCTTGTTGGTACATGTCCCCCGGATATCCACCACCACCACCACCACTACCACCATCACCGAGCGACACCATCGAAAGACCGAGAACATGCTCATGTATGGGCCTGTTTGAGGGCAAGGCACGGTATGCATGTTCGAGGCGTACGACGACGCCCAGGACAGCCTGCCTGGGAGCAGAAGAGTACGACGGGATCGGACCTGGTCCTGGGGGGGGCGGGGGGGCCGCCGTGGCTGGCACCGCTTCGTTCTCTTTGCGCTAGCGTCGTCTGAGCGGGGAGACGATCACGAGCGAGCGAACAAGAGACACGGTCTCGAGATGCATATCATCGACTCGCTCGCTCGTCACCTCACTCTCCCCCATCCCCACCCACTCACTCTCGCTCACCATTCACAATGGGCTGCACGAACAGCAAGGTCGTGCAGCTGGAAGACGACCCCCCGCCACTCTCTGGGCCCCGAAGCATCAGCGTCAAGGCCGTCGTCCACCACCACACCGCCGTCCCACTCCCAGCACTCTCCCTAGACAACCCTCGTGCGCGCGTCACAGTGTTCGGCACGACCCGCTTGCCCTCCATCGTAGTCCACCCACCCAGCTCGTGCGGCCACGGCTCCGTCCCCCCGTCCCCGCACACCTCGCTGCTGCCCCCGGCGCGCGACGGCAACAACAACAACAACATCACCCTCGGTTCTGCGCTCGCGCAGCTGCTGGCGCCCCAGCTCGTGCTCCCCGAGGACCGCGCACCGCCGCCCGCCGTCCTCGACATGGCCTGCTACCCGCACATCCTGCAGGCGGTCCTCGACTACGCCCCGCGCGACGCTCTCCTCGCCCTCCGCGCAGCGAGCAGGTCGTGCATGGACGCGGCTGACCGGCGGCTGTTCCGGCACATTGTCTTTGACGACGCCGACCCCGGCCGCAGAGCCGCGCTCGCGGGCTCCGGCACGCTCGCGTGGCCGGGCGAGACGCCCCCCGAGCGCCTGCTCATCCTCGACCCCGCTGGCCGCCGTCTCCCGTGCCTCCCGCCCCCGCGATACCCCGTGCCCGGCGACCCCGCCCCCGCGCGTGCGCTCGCGTGCGCACGCCGCGCGCAGCAGCTCGCACACGCCCGCGTGCTCGACTACCACTGCATCATCGACGCGGCCGCCGCGGACCCGCTCCTCGCGCGCGCGCTCGCAGGCCTCGAGGTCGTGCGCCGCATCTGGCCATCAGCAAGCGTGCTCCCCGCGCCGACGGTCGTCGACTATGTCGACCTCAGCATCGCAGGGTACTGGACCGCTGCGCCGGCGAGCAGCCCGGGCCTCGTGCCCACCCCGACAGTGCACGGCGTCCCCCCGGGAGTCGGCCGCGTCGTCGTCAACATCATCTACCCCACAGTCCTCGGCGACGGCCTGCCGCACTTTGACTTTGGCGAGCTGCACGGAGCGGAGATTGTGCTGCAGTTTGTCCCGCGCCTCCCCGCCACGGGGCTGCCGCCGCCGCCGCCGCCGCGGTCGCCCGAGTACGACACGATGCGCGCCGCGCCGCTCGCAGTGCTCATGAACGGCCCGAAACCCTTCGGCTTTCTCGGCGGCCTCCTCAGCACGCTCGCGACGCAGCTGCAGGCCGCGTCGGCCGTCACGTTCGTCGCGGCCGACACCGTCCCGCTCGCGCTCCTCGGCGCACCGCCCGCGTTCCCGCCAGACCAGCTGCCCTGCCTGCTCGCAATGGGCGCGACAATGTGCCACCACATGCGCTTTGTCCCGGGGCACGGCTGGGAGTATGCGGGCCGCGACATTTCGACCGCCGCGTGGCGATCACTACACCGCATGCGCTTCCTCAGCGCGCGCGAGTATGCTGCCGAGTGCGCCAGCTGGCCCGGCGACAAGGACCTCCTGGACCTCTCGCCCGGGTTTTCCGGCGCCGCGGGTGCGCTCTGGGCCCCGAGCGCCGGCACGCCCGACCCCGCCGAACTGCTACCGTGCGAGCTCGGGCCTATGCCGGAGCGCTTTGAGAACGAGACGGTGCGCGCGATCGTGCACTGGCGCAAGGGGTTCGAGGACGGGCAGTTTGGCAACGGCTGCTGGGGCGGCGACGACGCGCGCGACGAGACGTCGCTGGACGACAGCTACGTGCCTACCACGCCCGAGGGGACGCCGCCGCCGCTGTCGCCACAGTGGCAGTGAACTCTCGAGAGAGGAGGAGAGAGAGGGGGAGAGAGAGAGCTCGGAGAGGAGGCAGTCCGAGGAGGGCGATACGATCCCGGTCTGAAGCGAGAGAGCCACTCGCGGCGCGTTCGTTGTACCATGGCACCATTTGGGCACTGAGAATCCTTACTGTATAGTACGAATACGCATAGCGAGAATGCAGACACCACTATTCCTCCAGACCACCGCTGCAGCTGCTGGCCTGTGACTGACTGGAGATACAATTCCGGCAACGGAGCGCTACGAGCGTGGCACGCGGCAGACTCGCTGCTAGCTGTTCGCTTCGCGCCTGTTGGTGACAGACTTCTGTCTGTCTGTCAGACTGACGCACTCCGGCACCAGCACTCCAACCCTCGCCTCTGGCCTCGACGTCCCGATCCCGCGCCAGTTGCTTGCTCCTTGCCCATCTCGTACATTGCAGTCTACGAACTAGGCCCGCTGCGCCACCGGAGCGGTACGCGCACGTCGAGCTCCGCCGGCGGCGCGCTCGCGGCCCAGTACTCGTCCTCGCCGACCTGCTTCCTGTACTCGGCATGCGACATAAAGCACAGCTCGGCAGCACAGCGCGCGATGCGGTCCCGCGCGACAGCGTACGGGCGCGAGAGCGGGTGCCCGCCCGCAGGCAGCTCAATGTGCGAGTGCGCGAGGCGCGCGCGCAGCTCCTCCACCTTGCTGCTGCTGCCGCTGACGCTATCGCTAGAGCGGCCCTCGCTCCGTGTTGCCGCGTGTCGTCTCCCGCCCGCCCTATGCTGGCCCGAGTCTTCCGAGTCGCAGCCCGCGACCACGCACGATTCCTCTGCCTCCAGACCGAGCACGGCGCGCGGGAGCGCCTCGACGCCGACGAGCGTGAACCGCACGCCCGCGCCGTCCATGAGGACCATGAGCCGGAACGCGGCATCCATGTTGTCGCCCATCGTGATCCGGTCCCGCGGCACGGGCCTGCGCGGCTGCTGCCCAGCCACACTCCCGTGCGTCCCATGCCCGCCGCGCTCGGACTCGACAGGCGTGAACACGAGCACAAGGTCCGTCATCGTCCGCGGGGGCCAGCTCAGCGACAGGTAAAACGTCCACGCGGCGAGCGCGCGCGGGTACCGGATACTCACGACGACCTTGCGCACGCCGTCGGCCACGGGGCCGACCGCGACGGCGTCGTGCAGCGCAACGTCGGCAAAGCACACGCTCAGGCGCGCGGGCACGCCGCTGTCGGGCCACGGCTGGCGCGCGGCGGGCACCGGGCGCCACCACGTGCGCGCGGCGTCCAGGCTGCCCATGTACGCGACGACGGCCTCGATGCCTGTGCTGTTTGCGCTTCCCCCGCTCCTGGCGCCGCGGTTGATATCCAGCACGCGTGTGCGCGCGAGGAGCGCGCTGCACCGGTCCTCGGCCGCCGCGCACGCGGCCTCGAGCGCCGTGGTCCGGTACGGCCCCGCGGGCGGCCCGCTGCCGGCCGACTCCCACGCCTCGGCGGCGTACCGCTCCTCGCTGCCCCACGTCGCGCGCCAGTACTTTGTGCACGGCAGCCGCAGGCCCGCCGGCGTGCGCAGGTCGATGCCGCAGCGCGGCGGCGTGCGGAGCGCGGGTCGCAGGAACACGTGCGCTGTCTCGTACTTGGGCGGCGGCGGCGCGAGCGGGGTGAGCACGAGGTGCGAGGCGAGGCGCGCGTCGGCGAGGTCGCGGAGACGGCGGCTGCAGGCGCGGAGCGACAAGAGCGCGGACGGCGGCGCGAGGCGCAGGACGTTCTCGACAATGTGGGGGTAGAAGGCGTAGTCGATGTGGACAGATGATGGTGTGGAGTCCCCGGCCAGGGGTGTGGGGTCTCCGGCGGTGGGTGGCGGTTCCATCGGACGGAGGCTGGGGAGGGTGCGCGGTGTGCTGTGGGTTGCTGTGTGATGGTGATGGATACCGGCTGGGGGAGCGTGTTCTACGAGGATCATGGCGTGCAGGATGGTGTGGATGATGGACGAGTGGTGTGGAATGCGACAGAGACGAGTCGCCGACGTCAGAGTCAGCTGCCTGAGCGGTCGGTCGGTCGGTCAGCTGCAAGCTCGACTGTGGAGGTGGCGTTTCCTCGAGGCCGGCGGCAGGCCCTGCGCAGCGGCTGATAGCAATACACAATCTGCACCGCCGCTTGCACGAGCTGTATGCAGAGGGCAGCGCCGAGCCACGATCCCCATGGAAGTGAGCATGGACATGGAATGCACAGCGACGACGGCCGAACGAATGGCGAGCGCAAGGCAGTCACGTGCCGGCGGCAACGGTCGCGGCGGCATTCGGCAAGCAGCAAGCGGCGTCGGCGTCGGCCTACTCCGGAAGGAGGCGGTGGAGGTGGACATTTGTTGTTGTGGGGTAGCCCGGCAACCATCCATCCACCCCTGCAACGAGACGACGACGGCCTCCACTTTACTTGGCCCTCCTCTTGCTGTCGCCGTCCATCTCTCCCCTCCTCTCCTCTGTTCTCCATCATTCGCGCAAGAGTCCTCCACCGCGCGCACGCTGCCAATCACTCACCCAATGGGCAGCGACGACCCGCCCTGCACGTCCGGCGTGCACATCCACACCCGCGAGCCCGAGCCGCTCCCGCACATGGACCCGCGGCTCAACCCGAGCCGCCGCGCCGCGCACAAGTGGCTCGACGAGCACGGCTGGGACACGCGCGGCCGCATCGAGATCCCCGTCACCTGGGGCGAGCAGGACATTTTCCGGTGCGTCGCGGTGTGTCCTGGGCGGTGTCCTCGATGCGAGCAGCGGCGCCGCCGCGGCACCGGCACTCCCCAAGCCTCGCTGACCCCAGACACATCAACAACGTGCACTATGCGCGCTTCGTCGAGTCGAGCCGCATGCACTGGCTCACGACGCTCGCGCCTGACCTCGGCCACAAGACCGCCGACGACCTCGTGGTGCGTACTGCAGCTCACGTCCTGTCCTGGTCGCAGCTGGCCACGCACACATGCTGACGTTGCAGAACGGTTCCGGCATCGGCATCATCCTCAAGGACCAGACGATCCTCTTCCGCGCCCCGGTCCAGTTCCCCGATTCCGTGAGTTGGTGCTTCAGAGTACCAGATCCGTCAAGAAGACAGGGAACAAGCAGGCGCCACAGGCTCTCGCGGCGCCGCAGCCTGCCGTGCCACACACAGCCCCGCCCGCCCACTCAAGCACAGCTGACAGCCGCTAGCTCATCTGGGCGACCAAGCCCGTCGGCATCGACCAGCGCAACGCGCGCTTCGTGCTGACGCACACGGCCTGGAGCGTCACGGACCGCCGCATCGTCGCGAGCGCCGAGACGACAATCGTCATGTTCGACTACGCAAAGGGCGCAAAGGGCGTGCTGTCGGACGAGCTCGCGGCGGTGCTCCGGCGCCGCGGCGGCGAGTCGGGACAAGGAGGGAGTGGGGGGGCAGGCACGCACAAGGCAAAGTTGTAGAAGTGGCGGCGGGGCACTCGCAGTGCGATAAAGGCCGCCAGCGCAGGGCAGAATTCAGAAGACAAGAGGACAGAGCACTGTGGATGGAAGAGGGACGGTGCGACGCGGCATATACATAGTGGTGTACTGCCATGTCAGAGTTGAAAGCTGCCTCCAGCGGTGTGTCCGCCTCCCCTGACCTTTCACTGTCCAGTTGTGCAGAGGGACCGTATCCTGAGCGTCAGCGCCAGGCCGAGCGTGCCACACATATTGCGATTACTACATTACTATAAAAACATCGCTCTCTACAATATCTACGCCTACTCTCCCACGTATCCCTCCGCCTGCGTCATGAACAAGTCGTAATACTGCCCCTTGAGCGCCATGAGCTCCCTGTGGCTGCCGTACTCGGCGACCCTGCCATCCTCGACCAGCGCAATCTTGTCCGCCTTGCGCACAGTGTTGAAGCGGTGCGAAATGTAGATTGTCGTGCTGCCCGCCGCGCGGCTGAGGCCGTGGATGTTGTTGAACAGCTCGGCCTCGGCGCGCGGGTCGAGCGCGGCCGACGGCTCGTCAAACACGACCAGGTCCGCCTGCCCCGCGCGCATGAACGCGCGCGCGAGGCCGACGCGCTGCCACTGGCCGCCAGACAGCGACATTTCCTCGTACCGCCGCTTCTTCTCCTTCTTGTCCTTGGGCGTAGAGGCGCCAGTGTCGGCACCCGCCTCAGCGGCGCTTCCCGCGTCGCTTCCCCCGTCGTCCTCGGCCGAGCTGCCGTCCTTGACCGTCTCCTTCTCCTTGTCGCTGTCCGAGCCCGAGCCCGGGCCCGCGTCCGAGGACTCGTCCTCGCCCTCGTCGTCGTCGTCCGAGTCGTCCGACTCCATGTCCTCCTGGTACCAGTTGACCGCCTTGGTCTTGTACGCCTGCGGCTCGCCGTACGGGTTGAGCGGGCAGTCGAGGCCCACCTTGTCCATGACCGCAACGGCACCGCCAGCTGCAATCGCCTCGCGCACCACCTTGTCGTCGTCCATCCTGCTCACGTCGCCGAGTCCGACATTCTCCTTGAGCGTAAACTCGTACCGCGCAAAGTCCTGGAACAGCGCCGACTGGCGCTTGTGCACTGTCGAGGGGTCAAAGTCGGCCATTGGAATGTCGTTGAGCAGCAGCTGGTCGCCGGCGTCGGGGCGGTACAGGCCCATGAGCAGCTTGACGAGGGTAGACTTGCCGCCGCCGTTGTATCCAACAATTGCGAGCGTCTCGCCGCGCTCCACCACGAGGTTGATGCCCTGCAGGGTCGGCTCGGGCGCGCCGTCGTACGTAAACGTCAGGTTCTTGGCCTCGATGCGCATGCCGCCCGGGACGCGCACAGTGTCATAGTCGATCATCGGGCCGCGGTGGACCGGCTCAATAGCGCCCGCGAACGCGGCCATGAAGAAGATGGACTGGAAGCCCTGGTCGAGATCGCGCGCCAGGGAGCGGAACGACCACACGAGCGTGGAGGCAGTGTTCTGGTACAGGTGGATGGCTCCGAGACCGAGGCCCGTGTCGATCGACCTGGTCGCGAGCAGGACGTAGAAGATGGTGCGCAGCATGTCGTCGGCCCAGCCGAAGCCGCGGTTTACCCACACCCTGCTGCCCTCGCCTTCCGGGTTCTCCTCCTGCTGCTGGGCCATGAGCTCGCGCGCCTTTTCCCAGCGCTCGAGCACCCAGTCGCGCATACCAAACAGGATGACCTCTTGCTTGTGCGTGCCCGACGTCGCCATGGAGGAGAACGTCTCCACCTCCTGCTCGGCATCTGGGCCGGCGTAGCGGTTCCGCTTCGCCTGCGCCTGGTAGAAGCGGTTCCACATCCTCGAGCGGAGCTGCTGGAGCAATGTGGGCGCAAACGCGAGGGCCATGAGGATCGCAGCCTGCTTGCCGAGGCCATGCTTGCTCTTAATCTTCTGGTCCTTGTCGCCGGCGACGAGCGCCTTGTACATCATTGCCACCTTTGCGGTAATGTCGACAGCTTTGGCAAAGCTGCCGCCGATACCGTTGATCAGACCCCAGGGGCCGTCGTTGTATCCCTGGCCGCACTCGAGGCCGGCAAACACGCCCGCCTCAAAGACCTGGGCGGCCTGGACGTCGTCTGTCGCCTGCATCGGCGTGTCGAGCTGCATCTTGAGGTAGGAACGCTCCAGTGCGAGGGACATCCAGTTCTGAGGTTAGTGTCGGTTTTGTGCAGTTGCTCACGTTGAGGGCGTCCGTGTTGCGGGAGAAAAAGGTGCTCATCAGGTCGTCGACGATGCGGATCAGCAAGCCCGCCGAGCCGAGACGCAGCGCGGCGCCCCAGGACGCAGGCTTGCCGCTGATCGCCTCCTCGACGAGGTCGTACAGCTGTGCGGTGGCGTACAGCCTGCAGTGTTAGTGGGGTCCAGAACCGGTACGCGCGAGCATGACTCACTTTGCGGTCGGCTGCAGCGTGTCCGTGACGCTCTTGAGCACGTAGATCAAGAGGCGGACGGGGTGGGCATGCCTGAGCGTGACCTTGAGGTAGGGGGTGAGGACACGCGCGAGGTCGAGCCAGAGCCAGACGTTGGCGATGTTGAAAGGGCGGCGGCGACCACCTGTGCGGAAGACTGGTGGAGCGTCCTTTGACGCGACGGTGACGGCGAGGCCCTTTTCGTCGTTGTCGCCGCCGCCGGGGCTAGCTGCCCGGGACGAGTTTTTGCTGCTCTTCTCCTCGCGTTTCTCGCGCTCGCGGCGCTCCTTTTCTGATGGGAGGCGGGACTGGAGCCAGAGACGGGTTACGAGGGAGCAGTTGTCAAACTCTGGCGGGATTGTGAGCTTTACGAAGCGGGGCTGGGCAGTGTGCGGGGAAGGCAGCTTGCCTGCAGCCGGGGCCGCGGCAGGTGCAGCCGGGGCCGCGGGGACGGCGTCGTCGTCTATGGGGTGAGTGTCGGTGTTGTTGAGGAGGGGTGTCTTGTCGTCGTCTGTGATGGTGTCGCCGCCGCCGCCGCCGCCGCCGCCGCCGTCCGAGCCCGTTGGCTGCAGCGCGACGGTCATTACTGTTGTGGGGAGAGATGAAGAAAGCGAATGGTGGAAGAGAGGGAAGACAACAAAGGAAGGTCGACTTTTAAAGACTGAAAGTGTGTCTGTTTCAGACGTGGGTGGGTGAGTCAACGCTGACTCGGCTGGCTCTTGGCACTGCACTGCACAGAGGATTGCCCTGGCGCGGAAACGGGAAACAGATGATCCAGTCACCCGGAACCGAAGATCCTGAATAGATGTGTGTTACAGAGCAAGACACTGAAGCTGACGGTGCATGACGTCGGACACGGTGGACCATGCAACTACTTTATGGCTCCCCCAGGAGGACAGCAAGCAGGCAAGAGAGAGCAGCAGCAGCAGCAGCAGCAGTAAGGGGGCTGCAGAGTGAAGATCGCGGGGACCCCATTCATCCAGTCATCATCCATCGTCGTCACTCATCATGTCTCTAATCTCTCTTCGGGTCCGGGAATACCACTGGCTCTCTCCCCCTCCTGTGGGAGGGTTATCGGACTCGACTCATCTTCCTCTATCAATGGAATGATGAATGCTCTCTCTCCAGTCCCCCGACGGAGATGCACCCAATGCCCGCTCTCCTCCGGCTATACGGATATACCCTCCCTCCCCCACACTCCCGCGAATGCTCCACCAGTACTCTTCCTCATATGCATACCCACCCACCCACCCGACACTCACCACTACTCATCCTGGCTCGAACACGGAACAAGAACAGGCAGGCTCTTCCAGAACCGGGAACGCCATCGCGGGATCAAAAAATTCCACACCACTCGCTAACCGGGATTGCTGCATTGCAAATTAGTTGCCATTCGTCAACTAATTTTCTCACCCGCTCACTGGGCAGGCAGTTGCTTTTCGGCAACTGTTGACTCGAAACAACCTTTTTTTTGTTCTGCCCCATTCCTTGCCCTTCTCTCCCACCCACTATATAACCCCCACCCACCCCCGGCACGGAATGCCCCGCAAGCGCCCGCACCCCGACTCGGCTCAGCACCACGCCCCCACCACCATGACCGCCCCCGTCTCCACCGCCCCCACCACCAACCGCAGCGGCCCCGTCGCCGACGCGCAGGTCAACGCCCTCCGCGCGTTCAACCGCTTCTACACGCGCCGCGCCAGCATCCTCGACCCGTTCCTCTCCGGCACGCTCTCGCTCACCGACGTGCGCGTCCTGTACGAGCTCTCGCACACGCCCAACGCCGTCGCGACCGACATTGCGCGCACGATGGGCATCGACAACGGGTACCTCTCGCGCATCCTCAAGCGCTTTGACGCCGCGGGCTGGATCGAGCGCACGCCCAACCCCAAGGACCAGCGCCAGAGCCTGCTCGCGCTCACGCCCAAGGGCCGCGACGCGTACGCGCCGCTCAACGACAAGTCGCACGCCGAGATGGCCGCCATGCTCGGCACGCTCGACGGCGAGGGCCGCGAGCAGCTGCTCGGCGCCATGGGCACGATCGAGTCGCTGCTGTCTACTGAGCCCAGGCCCAGAGCGGACCGCAGCGTCGTGCTCCGCCACGTGCGCGCGGGCGACCTCGGCTGGGTGCTCATGCAGCACGGCGACGTGTACTCGAACGAGTGGGGGCTCAACGCCGCGTTCGAGGCGGTCGTCGCCGACGTCGTCGCCGGCCTCGCAAAGATGGACCCGGCGTGCGAGCGCGGCTGGATCGTCGAGGTCGACGGCCAGCGCTGCGGGTCCGTGTTCGTCGCGCGCGCCCCCGAGGACGGCGTCGCGCGCATCCGCCTGCTGCTCCTCGGCAAGCAGGCGCGCGGGCTCGGGCTCGGCGGCAGGCTCGTCGACGAGTGCATTGCGTATGCGCGCGAAAAGGGATACCGCAAGCTCGAGCTGTGGACACAGAGCATCCTCGCGGCCGCCAACGCAATCTACACCAAGCGCGGCTTCACAAAGGTCGGCGAGACGCCGAGCAGCGAGTACGGCCGCGACGTCAACCTCGTCAGCTACGAGATGGACCTCACAAAGTAGAGCAAGCAGTAGAGTCAGAAGCGGGGCGGGGAGGGAGCGCGAGGACAGAGGACAGAGAACAGAGAACAGAGCAACAGACACTCAGAGCAACAGACACTTGCATGCATTGGAATTTCCGGTCACTTGTAGCCGTTGTCTCCTCTCTACAACTTTGGCCCCGCGGCGCCCTTGCTCGCGCGGACGTGCTTGTCGACAAACTCGACGCCCTCGTGGATGACGGGCCAGAGGACGTGGCCCGGGGCGGCCCAGATGTCAAACGCGTGGCCCTTGCCCTCGAGGATGGCGGCGCCGACGGGGCGCCCGAGCTCCTTGAGGCGCCCGACGAACCGCGTCGCGTGGTGCAGCGGCACGCCCGCGTCGGCCGTCCCGTGCATGATGAATGTCGGCGGGTAGTCCTTTGCCGAGGCGGTCGCGCGCGTCCCCGGGGGTCCGAGCAGGTGCAGCGGCGACAGGCTCACAACCTCCTGCACAAACTCTTCCTCGGTCGCAAACGTCTCGCGCCGGTAGATTGTCGGCACGGTGAGGCACTCGCGCAAGCCGAGATTTGCGAGGTCGTTCTGGCGCGCGGTCCACTCCATCTCGGCGGCAGAGTAGTCGGCCTCGGGCCCGCGCTCGCCGTCGTGCGCGACGCCGCTCGCGCCCCACACAATGTCCAGGTTGCTCCGCGGCAGGCGCGCCATGCCGAGCGGCGGCGGGATCTCGGATAGGTACGGCGACGCAATCTTGGCGTCACCGGCAGAGCGCTCGCGCATCAGCGCGCGCAGGTCCTCGCGCGAGAACTTGCCGCTGGGCGGGTACGCGGCCGGCGGCGTCGGGTGGTACTCGAGCATGTCGGTGACGCAGCACGACTGGATGATGGCGCGCGGGCGCGGGGACAGCAGGTGCCCGCCCAGCAGCGCGAGGATGCCGCCCGCGCTGTCGCCGCCCAGCACGTACGCGTCCACGTCCACGAGCGGGGACGCGCTAGTGTACTTTAGCGCAGCCGCCAGCTCGGCGAGCATCTCGGGCAGGTGCGCGCGGCAGAACGCGAGCGCGTCCGCGTTGTCGGCCAGAATGTCGCGCAGGCCCGCGTGCGGGGCCAAACGGTACGACGCCGACACGACGTGGTACCCGCGCGAGAGGAACGAGGGGAGCACCCACGGATACGGCACGACGTGGTGCCCGAGGCTGCCGTCAGTCGCTGCCCAGTGCTCAGTGCTCCGGCAGTCGGGGGACACTTACAAGAAGCCGCCGCCGTGGAGCCAGAGCGCCCACGGCGCACCCGCCTCGCCCCAGCCACCCTTCCTGCTCGCCCCGACGTGCGGGCCCGCGTACCCGAACGCGGGGAACACGCGCAGCTGGACGCTCACGCCCGCGGCGACCTTGAACACGCGGTCGACGTGCGGCGGCAGGTCCGCGTACCGGTGCTTGCGCTTCGTGCTCACGGGCAGCTTGCGCTCCTGGACCGACATGCTTGTTGTTGTGGTGGTGGTGGTGTGGAGAGTGCAGTTGACGACGACAAAGTGGGGATGCTTGCTGTTGCCGGGGGGTGTCTTGTCGGTATTTACATGCTTCCGGTTGCCGGTGTTCGGCTGCCGGCTTCTGGGGTGGTGGTGGGCAGGCACCCAACCGTACGGCCAGCGCCGAAGTGCCCAGGCCGACCGGCGTCCGACTTGGCGAGCAAGAGCATGTCATTGAACTCGTGTCAGCCCACCATGCATGCAGGCATGCAGCGCGCTCGCGGCGGTGCGCAGCGGGAATCCAGCGCGACACGGCGACACGGCGACACGGCGGCGAACGCAGGGACGTGGCGAGGGAGGTCGATAGCGCTGACAAGATGCCACAGCCACAGTGATTCCTGGTCGTTCATCACAACTACCAGATGGACAGCATCCTTGCTGTGTCTCTTCTCTTCTGGCCGCCGCAGACATGGTTGGGTGGTGGAATAGTAACTATACATGCTGGCGGCGTTCATGCCCTGTTATTCTTCTGCCCTCGTCACTGCTTTTGTGAGGTCGGTGCAGAGGGCTCATTGGTTTGCCGAGCGTCTGCTCGTGGCCCGCTGCACCCGCGCCCGCGCCAGTTCTTTCGCGCCGTCTCGGTGACGCTCCAGCGGGCGTCCCCGTCGTCGCACGTAGGCCCAGTCGCCACTGCACCGCAGGGTGCAGCCCGTGTCGTGTCCGCGCTAGAGCCCGCCGCTCCGCCGCCCCCCGCTGCTCCAGGCTGCGACCTCGGCGCCGGCACCGATGCCGAACACGGGTGACGCCACGGCGCGCACCGTTGACACCAGCAAGCCCAGCCACGCGCTCCGCCGGGACGGGCACCGCGGCGCGCCCTCGTACGCCCTGTCGGGGTCGTTGCCCACTACGAGCCCGAACGCCCAGCACGAGCCGTCGACGTGCGAGATGCGCACGGGACCCGCAAACCCGTACCGCGGGAAGAGCTGTCCGCCGCCGCTGTCCCCCGCATAGTTCTCGACGCGGCCGTCTCTGCGGTGCCCGTGGGCGGCGTCGGCGCCTGCACCGACGTCCCCGTGCATGTTCCGGCTCGCAGCAGCAGCGCCCGAGTCCGAGTCGCTTTCCGAGTCCCAGTCAGAGTCTGCGCGCCACGACCACACGCTCGCGGCCATGCGCGCGGCGCGGCGCCCCCCATTCTCGACGATCAGGCACGCCGTGCCGCCGTCCTGCGGGCCATAGAATAGCAGGTACTGTGCGCCGTGCGCGACGCCTCGCTCGACGAGCTCGCCGTCGCAGCCCTCGGCGCCCGCGCGCGCCTGCTGCCCGCTGCCGAGCGTCCGCTGCGGGCGCACGATGCGCGCGAACCGCCGGTCCTTGGCGGAGGTGTCGGACGCATATGGGATAGACGGTGCAGGGAGCGCGGGGAGCGCGGCGGCGAGCGCGCGCGCGGACAGCAGCAGCAGCAGGAGAGGCGGCGGGAGGAGCATCGTGTCTTGTCGGTGGTCGTGCCAATGTTGCTTTGCTCTGTGGGTCGTGGAGGGCATCCACCGTCGTGTGCTCGCCTTTATGACATGGCTTGCCAACTCCACGACTGGGAGCGTCGTCCCGCCGTCCTTGCAGTTGATCGGTAAACATCTGCTCGTAGCGCTTCCCGCAAGCAAACTATGCCGATGCGCGTCATCCTCACTTGCATTCTGAGGCACGCCGTCGGGAGCCACTAGCCTCGCGTCCGTGTTCTTTCGGTACCTTGTTCTGACTGACATTCGCCTCGCGTTCCTCGGTCCGGGCCCGGTTGCATCTCGGTCGCAAGAGCAGTAGTGGAGCAGGAGGTGTTCCGCGCTTCCCGCGAACATTACCAGCCTGGGTGCGTACGCCGGCGGACAAACTCTACCTCTCTCGTTCCTTTCGGTGAGAGAGAGAGAGAGAGAGTTGCGAGTCGCCCAGCGTCGCAGCATCAATCCGGAATCGCGTTCGACGGTTGGCTGAACTGACACAGAGCCACTTGCGCTCCTGGCTGCAGCTCATCAGCATCCGGTGCGCGGAGGCTCTCGACTAGCCGACTGGCAAAGTCAAATGAAGACCACGAGTGGCGATGGCCGCCAGCCTTCGTTTCCATTCCAAGGCTGTTCGAAATGAAAGAAACCACGGCTGAACAGTGTTGCCAACCGCTCCTCGCACGTGAACACGGCGTCTCGGACATGTCTCCACTCTGCAACGCACTCGCCACCTGCACAGGAGGCACAGGGACGGCTCGCTTGGGGCGACCAACGTGCGGGTGCGCGAGGTGGACCGGACCCGCGGTAGATATCAGTCGCAGCGAGCAGCGCCGGAACCAACACACCTCTCCACTCGTCCCATCTACCTCTCGAACCGCTCTCCCTCCTGCCAGCAGACAGCACGCTCACAATGGACACACACCAGGACACTGCACGTCTCCCCCCCGCGTTCCGTCCAGCACTGACACCCCGCAGGCGGCCGCGAACGGCGTGTCGTTCGCGCCGAGCACCGCCGGCGTCGCGGCCGAGATCGGCCGCCCGATGGACGGCGACTCGTTCCACGAGTGCGACGAGGTGTACACGGACGACGAGCACGAGTACTTTGACCCCGACCGCGCGCACGCCGCGGCGGCGGCGAGCATGGGTGCCAACGGGGTGCTCAAGTGGATGAACTCGGAGAGCGAGGACCACTAGATCTTCGGGGACACCCCACACGTCCGCTGGCACTGCCTGCCGAGCTACTCTCACGTATCAGCCTCCAGTGTGCAAAGACTGCAGAGAGAAGCGTTCCTGTTCCGTGCAAGTGTTATTCCGTTTTCCTTTTCCGTGTTCCGCAATGTACAATAGGAAGGTTCCAGCGAGCCCAATGTTCCACCCACCCCCGCCAGCCGTCCCAGCCAGCCAGCCAGCCAGGGGTTCCGCTGCTGCTGCTCGTCCGATGCTCGAGGCCAGTAACTCGGATCTACGCCAGCGCTGTTCCATCATCAGTGTCACTCTTGTCCAATTGATAATATGGACCAATGCGACCAATGGACGACGCACGAGTACCCGGGAGCCGTGTCCAGCTGACCGCGTTCTGGGTGTGACGCCGCCGCTGTTATTAAGCCTCCATGCCACAATGAGAACCATCGTACGCCATTTGGGGTACGTTTACAGCCTTATCTGTTCCAAACATGTACTGGTTTGCACGCCTTTGGGTGTCTCTGCTGGACGTGAGCTGCATAGCATGAGGGTGGAGCAGGCATGCATCATGCGCTCACGGCGTGCGTTGTTACCCGCTCCGTCGCAGGAGCAAGCGAGGTATAAGAACGGCGCAGCTTCTCTTTCGCCTTCCCATCGCCCTCGTCCTCATCCGCCTCTCTATACCGCGTGCCATTCCCCCTCCGTCTCCCCCACAGCACTACTGCGATAATCCCCAGTCCCTCGCTCAAGCCCACCACGACCATGTCATTCCAAGAATCGTGCGTCTCTTTTGACGCAACACACAACTAACCCGCAGCCCCGCGTACGCGCCGACGTTCCCCGAGTCGTTCAGCTTTGCGGGCGGCGCGGGCATGAGTGTCGCGGACCAGATCGGTGCGCCGATGGACGGCGACGCGTGGCATGCGTACGTTGAGCAGGTGCACGACACCCACCAGGACGGGCACCGCGGCTCGCCTGACGCCAAGGACGAGCAGCAGTGGCCCTCGGCGCAGTAGACCCCGCGGACGGTATGCTGGACGGCTACTGGCGCACGGGAGAGACGTGGCCGCACGAGTCGAGTCCGTCTGGACAGTGGAGGGGGGGAGTGGGTGTTCTATACGCGATGCTCGGAGCCGGCTCCCGCCACACACACACGCCAGGCGCCTTTGTTGTACAATGTATGCAAACAAACAGTACACAGTGGTGCAGCAGAGCACGCGGTGGGTGGGTGGGAGAGTGTGATGCGCCACCGACCCAGCCCTGTCCAGTTGCCGCGGGGTCATGAGATCAGAGAATCACGGGAACTGGAAACCTGGAACGCTGTTAAAAGGTGATGAGGGGTGATAAAAAGGGCGGCTCGCGCCACTCCGCGAACCCGACTTACCTAGCATCTTCCTCTGCACACGACCACATCTGCCACCACAACCACGAACAACAGCGACCACGACAACGAACAGCATGTCTTGTCCTCACGAAGCGTGCGTCCCCGTCCCCAACGAGTGCCCCGCTAACACGACCAGCCCTCTTTCCGTGCGCCGCTCGCCGCCGCCGCCTCACACCCAGACACTAACCCACCTGCAGACGTCCCTCCCCCACAAGCTACCAGGCAGCATGGGCATGATGGGGACCAGCCCCCCCGCCCGCCCAGAGTGGCGGCCGTACATGCGCGACGATCCCGAGGTGGCATCGCATGCATCGCAGACGGACGCCACGAAACGCACGCCGATCGACGGCCCCCATGTGGCCATCGCGTTCGACCCCGCCAAGACGATGTGGACCAAGTTTGACAATGTCGACATTATCGACGAGTAGCGAGAGCAGCACGGCGAACATGCCAAGGGCACGGCAGACCGAGATGAGCAAAGCAATGGAAGCATGGGAGCATGGCGTTGTAACTGCTGCGAGGATGCATCGTGTTGGTGCGCACTGGTGGCCTGGTGGTGGTGGAGGAGGAGAAGTTTGCCACCCGGGTTCGCGGCTTGGTGCTGGCGGCTGGCTGTGATGTCATGTCATCTGTCGGTCGTTGCAGCGATGTGGCATTTCTATGGCATGTCTACCATCTGGCCCTCTCTGCCCTTTCTGGTCTTTGGGACTGGACGCGCTGGACGAGGGCATGCGCGGCCGCCGCTGCTCCGTACGTGCTCACGGACGAGGGTGGCACACTGTGTGCCGGCGAGAGCATGCTGTATCCACGCCGGAGGAGGGCGTCGGAGTCAGCGAGGTGGGCCATCCAGACTGACTGCCACTCATGCTCTCACCCAGAGGGTCAGGCAACTCTATCCGCGCTATCGGTACATCCGTCGCGCCGTCGTGGGACAACTCGTGCACTCGTGTATCCCCCCCCCCCCCCCCCCCCGATCCATTCCTTCGTTCCCCTAAAGGCCACAATATGAAACCAGTGCATTCAAGGTAAGGAAACAGACGAAGCGGGCTGCACCAGTGTCCGATACAAAACTCGATTTCGCTACTTCCACACTCAGGTCAGCTGCCGCCCGAGTCGTGCACTCACAGTCCACCACCACACGGCCCAACACCTTGCCGGCCTGCATGCGGTTGTAAATATCTTGAATGTTACCGAGTGGCTCGATGACAATGGGCTGGGTGATATGGCCATCGGCGGCAATCTGGAGGGCCTCGATTGCGTCGAAGCGGCTGCCGACGTAGCTGGTGACAAAGTTCTTGCGCTGGACGACCTTGTCGAGAATGTTGATCTTGAGCTCACCGCCGGGCAGTCCGACGCCACAGACATAGCCGCCGGGGCGGATGTACTCCATCGCCAGCTCGTACGCGTCCATGCGGGGCGAGATGATCAGGGCTGCGTTGGCGCCGCGCCCGTCTGGAGTCGCCTCGCGGACGCTACCAGTCAGTGCAGCCAGCAGCAGCCACTCACGTCTTGACAATGTCATCGGTCTCCTTAAAGTCGATGAACACTGCGGCCCCCATCTTCTTCAGCATCTCCCTCTTCTCCTTGCCGGAATCAATCGCAATGACCTTCAGTCCGCGGTACACGGCGTACTGCACCGCCAGCGACCCCAGGCCGCCTCCGGCGCCGGGGATCGCAATCCACTGCCCCGCCTTCGTGTTGGTATGCTTCAGTCCGCGCCACACGGTCAGGCCAGCACAGAGAATCGGGGCTGCGACCGCCATGTCGAGGTTCTCCGGGATGGGGGTGAGTTGCGAGGTGAACGAGACGGCACTGCAGTCAGCAGAGCTCCTCCCGTAAACGACATACTATTGCTGGAACGTTCCCGGCATGTCGAAGACGGACGACTTGTGGGAAGCGCAGATGGCGTCGTCGCCGGCCAGGCAGTCGTCGCACTTGTTGCAAGTGTCGATAATGTACTTGATACCAACTGCGGTCAGCGCTGTCTGCACAAGTCACCCACCGCGGTCGCCGATCTGGAGGTTGGAGGACGGGTCGTTGAGGGCCACGATGAGGCCGGCGCCCTCGTGGCCGGCAATGCACGGCCGGGGCGTGGCGGATTCGAACCCGGCGTACTCTTCATTGACGACAGAGAGATCAGACTGTGGTTAGTGGGTCCTAGTGGCAACTCACGTGGCAAACGCCAGAGTACAGCACCTTGACGAGCGCCTGTCCGGGCTCGAGCTGGTTGGGCTGAACGACGGGTATCTCCTCCACCACGGTGCCCGCCTCCTTCGAGTAGGAGAGGGCAGCGCGCTGGGTCTTGGGAATGGCGAGGTCGGCGGTCATGCTTGCAGTTGTGGATGACCTCGATCAGAGCGAAGCGAGTATAAGTACTGTGCTTTGAGTACTGTCCTTGGGACGCGCCGGAGACCATTGGTGCCCACTGACAGCACGGTATCGCGTCGGAGTCCAAATGTTGATCGGCGTCTAGATAATAATCGTGGCGCGTGCCTGTACAGACATAGACGATGCAAGCGAGCCGAGTACACACCCTGATGGCTTCATTCTTAACGTCTTCCTGCCTTCCCATCTTATTGCCTCGCTCGACCTGGTGGGCGCTCGGCGTTATTCTTGTTGCTCTATGCAGCAACTCTTGACGACGTCGCAGATATCTTTATTCCATTGTTATTCCACGAACAAGCCCAGCGACACCATTCATACAACCCCGCCCCCGCCCCTCTCCCTCTCCCTATTTAGATATTGATAATCATGTTGTAGTACGAGGCGCCGCTCTTCCGGAGGCGCTTGCCAATCAGGACCATGATCAGCGCACTAAAGGGAATCGCGGCACCGATACACGCCGCCGAGATGGCCCAGTTGCGGAAGCCCCAGTCAAAGGCCCACGGCGTGACGGCGTAGTTGAAGCCGAACGTGATCCCCATGGCGAGCAGCGTCGGCGCCAGGATGTATGGGGCACAGTGGGCCGTCTGGGCCCGCGGGCCGTGCGTGTCCCTCGGGTGGATGCTATGGAAGGAATCAAAGGCGTATGAGATGGCGAGGAGGTTGGCCAGCGGCCCGGCGATAGTGAGGACAAACTCGCCGAGCACAAAGACGATCCAGTGCAGGCCAAAGTACGAGCCGAGGCCGATCATGAGGCAGCCGATAGGGGCGAGGATGCCGGGGATGATGGCCAGCGGCAACTTGTGCTCTGCCTCGGCAACGCCCCCATTGCGGCGAGCCTGGCGCACGGTCCAGCGGTCGGTGAGCCATCCGGCAACCACGGCACCAGGGATGACGGCCATGAGCGGCGAGACAAAGGTCAGGCCCACATAGTTGGGGGTAAAGTTGTACGGTGAGGCCGAGAGGACGCCGCTGCTGAGTGCCGCCATCGTGTTGTAGTAGATCTGAGTGAAACTCATAAGGAGTCCGACCCAGAGGATGATCGGAAGACGCAAGAATGCAAGCGACTGGAAGGCACCGCGCCAGATGATTCCCCAGGCATCCGGCGACACCCGAATGGGCTGGAAAGGACGAGGGCCGGGCCATGGCGAGGTAGTGCGCTCAACCACCTCCACAGTGACCTCCGCAGTGGCGATCTTGGGCGACTTTTCCGACCCACTGTCCTCGAGGGGAGGAGGGAGTTCCACGGGGCGCTCAAAGTTGGTCTCCTCGAAGAAGAAGAACAGGAATATTCCAACGAGGACGGCAAAGCCTGCGGCAAAGTACGGGGGACCGTTCATGCCAAGCCGGGTGTAGATGTAGCCCGATACAATTGGTGCAAACAGAGGGCCGCCCCAGATGCTCGCGACAAAGACTCCAAAGGGCAGGCTGCGCTCGTGATAGAAAAACTAATGTCAGCAGTGGCATCTGGAGTGGGACTCACCACATCGGAAAGGACAGTCTCGGGGCCGACGTATACAAGGGAGGTAAAGAGGGTGTTGACAATGATAAGGCCGATCCACTGCGAGTTGTTGGTGACAGCCGAGAGCGCAAAGGGGAAGATGCATAGCCCAATGCAGCAGGCAATAAATACGGGGCGCTTGCCGATGGCCACCATGAGCGGGGCGGTGATGAGGGCAAAGATTTGCTGGAAAAAGTAGAGATAGCCAACGCCAGTGTTGATCTGGGCAAGGGTGATATTGGCAGACTCGCCCAGGGGCTCGTAGAGCGGGTACAGACATCCGTTGGCGAAGGTCGCTGCAAGGACCCAGAGAACCATGCAGAGCAGCGACAGCCACTTGCGGCGGAGGGACCAGTTGAGAGGGTCATTGGGGCTGCTGGACGGAGTGGGGACGAGCTTGAACTGCTCGGTGCTAGGGGTCTCGGAGCGCTCGTCGAGGAGCACGGTCGTGCCGGGCACGGTGAGGTCGTCTGCGAGTGGGATCATGACGCTTGGGGTAGTGGATATCGAGTGAGGGGCGGTTATTATCTACTCCACAGGTGGGCTATCGGCGTCCAAATACAGTCAAAGTGGCCAATTGAAAGATCAGGGGGCATCGGCGTCCAAATGGACATGGCAAAGCAGGTGGGCAGTGGTCCTCACCTAACCTTCACTCCTCGTAACCCAGAACCATGCGCCGCCTGCGGCCCCTACCGCAAAAAGGTGAGTCGCCTCAGTGGCCCCACTGATAGTAGATACGCTGCCAGAGGGGCTCCGGCCCCTACCGCGAGTGTCAGCAGCATACCCAGGAGTGTGCCGTCGTGCCGCGGAGAGTGAGTAGACCGCGGAGTCCCGCTGACAACAGCTTGGCCGGCAGCCGGGGTCCAAAAAGTGGCACCTGACCCCAGTGGTCCAAAGAGTGTCTGACTGAAGGCGCAGTCAGCGACTCCTATCGCCCACTCTTCTGTGCCACCTGCTACGCTCTCCCCGGCGCCACCTGCGCTGTCGCTACTTGGACACACGCGGGCTTACCATAGGAAGACTCCCCCCAGGCGTCGTCCAACATGCTCAACATTCCTGGCACTCCGAGGTTCGGTTTATCCCGTGGTTCCTATCCTGGCTCCGTTGAGAGTGAGGCCCCGAGGGAGCGAGAATTCTTGCCGAGTATGGCGTTGAGGCTGCCAGGCTCGACCCGTACCCGTTATAGAGGGGGTGGTGGTCTCTGACACTGCCACCCGCTGTCTGGCATCCTGACTGAAGCGAATCTCACCAGAGACAATGTCTCTCAAACAGACCTCTCATCACAAGGATGAGAGGGGTTTCCTTGTTCTGGCTGTGGAGTGTGGCACTCAGTCCCCGGCCACTCGTCGGCGCGCAACACGTCTCAACCTCCACGGCCCTACTGGCTCCCAGCGCATCCGACATGCCTCCAGAGTGCGATGCTGCACGTGGCACCGACTTGACGCAAGCAGTCCAGGCGTGCGTGAACGTCCTCGAAGGGGGCTTGGAGATCGCTTCCGGATGCGCAAACTTGTGCTGGCCGATCGAGCGGACGAACAACTGTCTTGGCTGAATGGGTAACAGCGGCGTTCACCACAACGAGCTCCAGCGGGCCCAGTGCTGCCTTGCTCCTGTCCTGGGCGATGTCGACAAAGTCCAACAGCCAGGACCATCGGGCTCGAGGCGCCCTCTCCCCGTGTCTCCTCCGATCCATGAGGAGGATGCGGGCCGCGCACCGGTGCCCAGCCCTGCCGCTGAGCCTGATCACCTACCACCAAGTACGACCCGGCTTGGAGTACAAACCTAATGCGCAAGAGACGTGTAAACGGTAGAACGTGGGCGAACAGGACAGGGAGGATGCCGGTCGGCGCTGCTGGAGATGAATCATGTGTGCTGAATACAAAGAGTAAGAGGACGCAGAGGGCGTCCTTCCGGTCTGTGGACAGCGGGCAGCGACGAACAGTGGTACAGAACGGGCACGAAGCTGCCGCCCCCATGCGTCGGCGAGCGACAGGCAGTCACCCGGCGCACCAGCGTCTGCGGGCGCCTGGCTCCCTGGGGCCCCGGACTCGCCGGCCGTCGAGCGCCTCGAGCCTGGGACGACCCGGAGAGGCCGGAGGCCGGAGCGGCCGGCAGGGCCGTACGGCGGGCATGCCAGCGGCGCGTGCCTTGCTCATGTGTGCGCCAGCCTGCAAGCCCCAGGCAGACCACGGTGCTACTCTGCGTCTGAGCTGGTGGCTACACCGGTTGGCAACTGCCAGATGCAACTGTAACTGCTGAGCGCAGCGCGCCCGCCGCAGACGCGCAAGGCACCGTTGGCGACGCGGGCTGGATATGCCAAGTGCTCATGCCATGTCCGGACGCGCGATTTCCGGCTCGCTCGCGTGTGCTGTGACGACGGCACGGTGGACAATGGCGACATGCCGCGCGGCGGCGCGTCGCGTAGCTGCCGTCCGTGGCTCAGCACCCGCATGCGCGCGTACCGCACGCGCGCGCCTCTCCCGCGCAGTGTACCCGCTCATGCCCAGCATGCTCAGCATAGTCTGTCTCCACATCTCCAGCCGTACTGATTCCGTATCTGCGTATCTGCCCCGTCCGGTGAGTGGGCTGGGCCTGGGTATCGAGTGGCGGCGGCCTGTGGGTGGCCCTTACGTGCCCCACGTCAGGCGCCCTGCTGTCGTTGCTGTTGCGTTCTCGCTGTTCCCCAGACTGCCGCGCAGCGGGTGACCGGCGCCCCGCCGCGCAGCGCTGCCCCAGACTGGGCGGCCGTGACGGACGCGCAGAGGAACGGACGGACGACGATCGCTGCGTGCTTGCGCGCGCAACCGCGCGGAGAGGAGATCGAGGAGGTCGCCTCCGGAACGTGTCCCCGGAAGTACGGATAGAGGGAATGACTGTGGTGAAGTAGAACGGCAGGCAGGCAGGCAGCAGTACCTGTCACCCCAGTGATCCCCGGCGACATCAGGGATGCCGTATGGCGCCCTGTTCCTCTCTGCGTCGCAAGTTGTGATCTGCGCTCTTCGTCGTCTGTGGCAATGGCTCGGTCTGTTTTTCCAACAGGACCAGAGTGGAGCTGGGGTAAGCCGGAACTGCACTTCCTTGCATCCCAGACGAGCCCAGTTGAGCGAGCGAGGAGCACATTTCGATTTTTAAACAATTAAGCTTTCGCAGGTCGCCACATGGCATTGGCACATGGCATGCGAGATGGCGGTGAGGTCATTATGAATTCTTGGGGCAGCTAAGCGCTCGCGGAGCTCGCGATATGCCCGCGGAGCCTGCCGTCTGGCGGCATACGCGGTGGTGTGACGTGGTGCTTGTTTTCGTACTCTGGGCTGGTTTCCGATTTTCTCTGTCAGTTGGGATGCATGAGGATGAGCATGTGCTCTCTCTCTCGCGAGCGGGAGCCGTGAGTCAGCACGGGGGACGCGCAGATAACGATGCTGCTGCCACGAGGTCGCGGCGAGTGAGAGAGCAAACGGCGGATCAAGGGGGGGCTTGGCTCTGGCTGGCCGGGACCTGGACGGACCTGACAGCAGACGTCCATCGAGCTTGACCTTGGGGGGCCTGTTGCTCGCACATGCATTGATTGCCGAGTGTTGCGCGATTAGCATCGTCCCGGCTGCTCGCCACGACAGAGTACTTTGCATGCAGACCGCGGTGGGCTATCGCCAGTCGCCGCTTCGCGCGTCCATCTCGCCAGTTGCTCGCTCGCCAGTTGCTCGCTCGCCAGTCGCTCGCCAGCTGCTCGCCAGCATAGCCGGGGGCTCGCCTCGCGAATGGCGCGCCTGCTGGGGCGGTGGCTTGCCGGCGGCAGGCAGGCGCGTTTCCCGCAATCCTAGGAATTGCATGCCGATACAGAGCCCACCGAGCCCACTGATAATCCTCGCTACCCGCCGCCAGCGTCGCCTGTCTGTGTGAATACATCTGAGAGGCTGGGCGTGGTGCCTTGCGTGCTGGGCGTGCTGGCTGCCAAGTGTTGCATGCTGCTGCTGGCTGGAGACACCGAGCGCTGGCTGGAAATGCGCATGAGCAGAGACACGCCCCTTTGCGCCTGGCACCTGGCACCTGGCACCTGGCGCTCGTCGGCCGGGACGCACTGCCCGATGTGGTCGTGCGTTGTGTGGGTTCTGGCTCTCGTCGTGTCGCGTCGTGTCGTGTTGTGGGACCATGGGGGCCGTGGGGATGCTCATGCACGTTTCTGGGGAGAGGGGGGGAGCTGCGTTTGGAAGCAACGGTGCGCATGCAGTGTGCACGACTGTGACAGGCAGGAGCATGTGCGCAGACGGGGACAGATGGGACGGCTCGACGGCACACTCGGGAGGCCAGACGCCAGCGAGGCGAGACGAGATGCGGCCGAACGGCTCGCGCCTCGAGCTGCAGCTGCGGTAACATTCCGTATTGTTTGGTGATGTCCCTGCTGGCTACACGACGGGCTAATGCGCCACGCGCCAGTATACGCCAGAGGCAGAGCTGTTCGCCTTGCGCGGCAGCGAGCACGACAATGCTCTTGCCAAGAGCACAAATGTATACCCCATGAATATCCAAAGATCCGTGAGTAGCAGGCCGAGGATTGTCCAGGCCCGACTGGAGAGGTGCAGCATTCTTCCGCGGGCTCTGGAGGGAGCCAGAGTCGGCAGGCATCACTATGGTCCAGCGCAAGCCACWGCCAMCRCRYGACGCCTCTGGGGCACCGACTGGGGGGGGGGGGCACAAAAGAGGTCGCAGGACGCCCAGACGTTGCATGCAACCGAGCGGGTCATAGCGGTGCTTTGGCCGCTCGCGTTTGGGGTAGCACCGTGGTGCTGGGAGAATGCACACCGTAGAGACGCTACACGCGCAGCAGAGTGCCAAAGGGTGTGCATGCAGCAGCTGGCCCCGTGTTTGTGCTATGCATTGCCAAGCAGCGTTCCCGTGTTACGCCGAGTTTGGCACGGGGGTGACTCTGGCTGCGGGTGGCAGCGGCTGGGCGGGGACGAGGCTTGCCCCTCGCGTCGCAAGCCGCGGTTGCGCACCCGATGGCCATTGTGTGTCCAGGGCGGTGCTCGCGTGTGAGTGGGTGGTGGATACTTACGCTGACGGCGGAGACGGCGAGAGCGAGGGCGGCGAGCGAGTACTTCATCGTGGACGAGAGTGTTTGTGTTGTCGAAGAGTAAAAGGGATGAAGCGACGCGTGTGGGGTGGGGTGGTTGTCGTCTGGGAGAGGGGTGGAACGTTCAACAAAGAGTGAAGATGTGCAGGCGCAGCGAGCGTGTTGTCGAGAGCGTGTTGTGGGCGGTGCTGATGTCGTCGCAGACGAAGGAGACTTGAGAGAGATTGCGATGGGAGGGGGGAGGGGGGAGTTGAGGAGAGTTGGGATGGAGATAAAAGAGTAAAAAAAAGAGTGTGAGTGGGGGGTGTTGAGGGATCGCTCTCGAGTGTTTGGTATAAGGGAGGGGGAGGGAGAAGGAAGAGGAGAGAGACAACATCCAAGCTTAATGGCCTTTTGGGTGGAAAAGAGGGCACACACACACACACACACACCTACACACGCCTGTCTGCCTGGGCACACACGCACCACACACGCACCACACCACACCACACCACGGCTGGGCAGTGTAACGTGTCTGCTGCTGTCCCCAGGGAAGGGCGCTTTTTTTTGTTTAACACAGGGACGGGGAGTAGGAAAAAGGGAGTCGCGTCGTCGGGTCTCCACGGCAGAGACCCCCAAGTCCCATTTTCGGGGGGGTCACCCACAGGCATCAGCCCAGAGGACACGAGCCCATCGGGACCACCAAAAAAGGGGGGGCGCGTCCCAAAAAGGCACAGGCCTCTCTCCTGTCACTGTTTCCTCTGGTCTGATGCCTGTCTCTCTGCCAAGAATATTTTTTATACCTATTATGATGGAGAAGAGGTTCAGGGCGCGTGCCTTGGCCTCTCTACCACACAGCTCGTCCACCACCATGCAACTCCATCATAATGTCCTTCCATGCTCCACACTCACATGCATCCCACACGCATATGATGATGATGATGACGACGATGTGCAGAGAGAAACATCGAGAAACTAAAATCATGCAAACGCAGACAAGCAGCAGCAGCAGCAGCAGCAGCAGCAGCAGCAGATGGAAGGACCAAAAAAGCCGCCTTATTGCTTCAGGGATCCCGTCGGCGGCGGAGGGTTGGTCCTTGCTACTCGACCCGCCCGGCGTGCAGCAGTAGCAGCAGCCCACTTGCCCCGCCGCTGCCACATCCCCTCACCCCCCCCGCGTGCCTGCGCGCGCCAAGCCAATGTACCCAAAGCCACTTCCGGGAATCAGCATCAAATACTCATCTCGACCTTCCACCGGCCTGGCCCCCCAGCTGCTCGTGGTGGCACTGCACAAGGGCCAGCAGCAGCCAGGTGTGGCTGCCAAGAAACCAGGTAAACCAGGGATAACCCCTGCGCCTCGTCCTCGGCATGCCCATTGCCTGTCGCCACAATAGCCACTGCTGCTGCTGCTGCCGCTGCCGCTGCTGCATTGCTCGTGGTGGTGCAAGACGAGACATGGCCAGGCAGTCCTGAGCCTGGGGCCTCGATCAGAGCGGAAACGCGCGCGCAGGAATGGCACGAATGGCAGGATGCTGCCGCACAGGACACGGTGCAGGACAACAACGGTCCGATGCACGATGGAACGCGCGAGGCGCAGCGTGCCAGAGCAAGCCCACCACTCACACTCACGCCCGTCCGATCCGACGCGCCCGTCGCGCTGTCGCAGGAGATCTGTCCGCACGCCACGCGGCGCGTCTCGTGTCTGGGCACTGTCCGGGCAGCGTCCGGGGCTGGGACGCCCGCGCGAGCAGGCTTCCTTCGGGCGTTTGTGGAGCTTCCGAGACGTGCCGGCAAGAGGACACTGCTGTGCGCAGGTGCGCACACGAGAGCTGGAAGCTGCCAGTGCCAGTTCTCTGGATCGGCTCCGTGTCCTGCCAGCGGCCGGTGCTCGAGCCGCGCTTTGGCCCCTGCCCGCGAGATCCAGTGTCCAGAATGCACAAGTGTCGATGCAAACGGCCCGTGGGCCGTCGGCCGTGGGCCTTTTTTCCGTTCCACGCGTTCCCAGAGCAACGGTCCGACGACGCGTTCTCTCTTTGATGCCTCATCCTCGTCGGTGGGATCGAACGCATGGCACGGCACGGCACGCGCACACGGCACCTTGCATCGCACAGTGGCACGAATCGAAAGCGTGAGGGGTACAAGCACACACCGCCGCCGCCACTGCGGTTTCCAGCGATGCGCTGCCAGAGATCTGGAGCGATGCAGGTGGAGAAACTGGGAACTGGTCGGGCAGAAGGAGCACCGCACGGGGAACAGCAGTGCGCGACAACGACACTGACATCGGCATTGTCATGATGATCTCATCGGAGACTCGACTCACAGTCGATCATCCACCCGCCACGCACGCGGCTGCCCCGTGCCGATTCCGATCCACCCCCTTCCCGTTTTTAGCATAAGCATATACGAAAGCAGCAGGCAGCAGCAGCAGACACCCGGTCCAGAGCCAGAGCTAAAATACGAGAGAGGGCGACCGGGGAAGCGTCCTCGGCGTCGTCGCTGCCCGGCACGCTGCCGGCACTCGCGCCCGCGAGGACTTTTGGTTGCTGGGGTGGCCGTGGCCGTGGCCCGGGGGGTGGGGTGTTGGGGCACTGTTCTCCAGAAGAGGCAACGGCGGAACTGGAGCGCGCGTTAGGGGCCACCCCCCAGTCCGCTCGCCGGCGCTAGTACCCGGCTGGGGCCAGGCCCGCCACGCCAACTAAAAGGCAAGCCGGGGTGGTGAGCGCTCAGGAACGCGCGCGGATCCACTGGCGGGCATGGCAACCACGGCCACGCCACGCAGGCTGGCGGTGATTAGGTAATGGGATCCAGGAAGAAAGGTTAAGCTTCCTTAATTATCACCCCCGGCTGTGCATCGCGTGGTGTCCACGGGAGAGTCGCGTGGTTAGCCTGCGGAGATTGCAGCAAGTCCGCGGCCGTAATCTACACCAACTGTTTCACAATGACGAATGTCGGGCCGCGCTCTCGTAGTAGCGGCCGGCCTACATCGTCCTCTGCTAGTCTTTCGTCTTGTTCTCGTCGTCGTCCTCCCCACTCTCGCCGCCGCATCCATACCGCCGCCCCACCACCCACCATGCCCCGCATGCCCCGCGTCTACCTCATCCGCCACGGTGCGCTTGCCCTGATGTGCTTAAAGCTGACCCAGCAGGCGAGACCGAATGGTCGCTGAACGGTACGTCCCCACTGCTCCCGTGCCCCGCTTCCTCCGGCACTGACTAGCCAGGCCGCCACGTATGTCCCGCCCCGCCCCGCGCTCCGCGCCCCGCGCCAGCACATTCCTGGCATCTAACGCCCGCAGACCGGATCGACCGACCTCCCCCTCACGCCGAACGGCGAGCGCATGGTGCGCGAGATGGGCCCTCGTATGGTCGGCCCTGGCAGTGAGTCTTCCCAGTGCGAGTAGCTTCGTCCCGCACGCATCCAGCTCGCATATGCCTTTCCGCGGCGCATGCGCTCCATGCACGTAGAGACAAAAGCTGCACACCGCAGCCGCAGTAGCAGGGGAGCGGGCTGTTGCTGGAAACTTGCTGGAAACGTTCATCTCGTTGGGGGAGTCACCGGCGGAGCGGCAGGGTCCGCTCGGCGCCACTTTGCTGCCGCCGGGATCGTGGTGCCGCACGCCCGCGCCACAACACCACCCGCGAGTCTGGTGCTCCTTTGTCGGCGTGAGGCGGGGCAGATAGCTGGCCGTGCAGCTGCAGTGCATGGCGGTACTAGTGGTGTGGCGAGACACTCCCATCTGCAGCTCGCCGCGACGGCCTCACGCCACAGCACCTGCAGAGCCCCCCCTCTTCCGCTTTACGCTTCTCTGCCTGCGCGCTAACCCCCCAGAGCTCATCAACCCCGACAATGTGCGCCACATTTTCATCTCGCCGCGCAAGCGCGCGCAGGTTACTGAGCAGCTCATGTTTGGCGACCACCCGCCGCCCAAGTGCGCCGTCACGACCGAGCCGGACGTTGCCGAGTGGGACTATGGAGCGTACGAGGGCATGCTCACCAAGGACATCCGCAAGCTGCAGCCGGGATGGGAGATCTGGAAGGACGGGTGAGTTGTGTTGCGGCGAGGATTGGAGGGATGCGAGAGAGGAGGAGGGACATGGGGATGGAGGATGAGCAGAGAGCTGGGGTAACAGCGGATCGTGCGGAGGATGAACGCAACTTTGCGTCCTGAGCTGCCATTATCCCGTTCACCAGCTCAGTCACTCGGTCAGGCGACACCGCATGCGCGAGTGCAAGCCGCACCTCTATCCCAACACGCCCCAGCCCCAGCACAGAGCCACAGGCTGACTTGCCCAGCTGCCCGCCCGGCGAGACCCCCGGGGAGAGCCCCGAGCAGATGAGCGCGCGCGTCGACCGCGTGATTGCGCGCATCCGCAAGATCCACGCCGACGCCGAGGCCGACGACAACATCCAGCACTCGGACGTCATCATCTTTTCGCACGGCCACTTTTCGCGCTCGTTTATTGCGCGCTGGTGCGACTTCCCCATCAGTGCGGGATACCACTTTGCGGCGGATGCCGGAGGCGTGAGTACTGAACGCGCGGCAGTGTGCAGTGCAGTGTGCAACGTGCAGGCAGGCGGCAGTGGTGGCGCGGGTGGTTTCCGAGGAGCCTGGCACTGGCACGAGACCCTCGAGTCGCAGTGGTCGCCACGAGGCACCAGCGGTGCCCCACGGCAACGCGAGGCCGTCCGCGCGCCGTACCTCTTGCTTGCAGACGCGACGCCAGAGAGGGAGAGGGAGAAGTGTACAGCCCAAGGCCGGAAACCGCAGTGCGTTGGCTAACTCGATAGGTCACCGTTCTCGGATACCAGCACAACACGCTCAAGGAGCCCTGTGAGTTGCGGCTACCCTTCGGACCGGCGAAGATGAGCAGTTATCCTGACACGCGCAGCGCTCATGGGCCTGAACTGGTACACCGAGGAGCAGATTGCCCACAAGTAGGCATAAACAGCCAGAGCCAGGGGGGCGAGCAGGCGTTGATAGTCGGCGTCAACCGACTGTCGCAGTCCACGAGATGCCATATTTCGTTATTCCCAGCTGTATGTGCGAGCTTTCACTTGTCGTGAGGCTCGCGAGTCTGTGATTGCTTTCCGCAGTGTCGACGTCGGGCGAGGACAGGGTTGCTAGCGCCGTCGAGTCCCAAGTCTTGCTGTCGTTCTGTCAGGTGGGAACGAATACCAAACGGAGACAGCTGCCATTACCAGTAGCCTGCCGCGGCTCCGGTCCCTCGCTCGCCCCGCTCTGCTGCTGCTGCTGCTGCTGCTGCTGCTGCTGCTGCTGCTGCTGCTGTTGCTGCTGTTGCTGTTGCTGTTGCATGCCGCCAGCAGTGCTTGGCACGCAGACTGCTCCTATTTCGGATCCTCGAGCACGCCCCTCGGCCGACTTGGCAGGGAGCGGGCGATTCTGGCCAATGCAGCGTACTAGCCCCCCGCGCGCGCGAGCTGCTCGCCAGAGCCGGAGCGGTCGGAAGTACCTGTTTGCTTTGGTCTCTCTTTTTCTGTGCTGCGCGAGCCGTTGGCCGCCGGCTGGCCGCTGGCTGGCTGGCCAGTGGGTTGTGGGTTGTGGATATTCTTTTCTTTCCCTGGAACCCAACCCTTTGGTATTTTTTTTCTCTTTTATCAGATTAGTCGGAGGAAACGGGTGGCCGGCCAGTGGCGAGCGTCATTGCTGGTCATTGGTCCGCCACCTCTCCGTCCTCTGTGCTCGGTACTTTGCTCTCTGGCAAGCATGGCGTGCGCTTTGCGGGTGTTGCGGTCAAAGCGGCCGCCATACGGTGGCGGGTGCATGCTGCGGGAACAGCTGCCTGCCTGCCTGCCTGCCTGCCTGCCTGCCTGGAATGTAGCACTGTCAGACATTGTAAATGAATGGGCAATGTCGCGGGGAGATAGTATGGGGTAGGAGGATACTTTTGGCTCTGGGCGCTGTGCTGTGCACCGGGGTCGGCGCTGCTCCACGCCGCTGGCCCCGCCGCTGGCCCCGCCGCTGGCCCCGCCGCTGTCTGCATGCTCTGGACGCTCTGGAACTGTGCAACTGTGCTCATATGATGTAACGATGGTTGGCCGATTGCCGAGAGGAGGATGCGTAGCTTGTGAAGAACTGTCTCCCACCGCTGCCTGGGGGCCTCGGCCGACAGGTCACCGACCACCACACCCAGTCAGTCAGCACTCTCCGCGGTGGTGCGGAAGTAAATTCGCCGTCCAGATCACAGAGTGACAGATCGTACAGATCAGATCTCCCCCTCTCATGCATTATTGTTCTCTCTTTGTCTCTTCACCACCACCGCCATCACCACCACCGTCCACCCCGCCACTCCGACACACTCGGTGTGACAGCGACGACGACAGACCGAGCGGCGACAACAAACACATCCAGAGACAAGACACTCACCGCCCCCGCCCTACAGTGCCTTATCCGGTCACCCATTACACATTACACCTCCCCCCGTCGCCCCTTCCAGCAATACAACCACCAACGATCTACGACACCTCCTCGCCTCTCCTCGTCATCAGCCTTCCCATCGTATCTCGACTTCTCTCTCGCTTTCTCCCTCCCTCTCTCTCCATTGCTCTGTCACAAACGCACACTCGTATCAGCCACCCCACCGCACCGCACCATATCTCCTCGTGCTCGGAAAACGAACCCTCCCTGGTCCCTGCCCGACGCCACAGAATTCCGACCTGAGCGACGACAAACCCGCCCTCTGAATAATCGGACAGGCCACACCTCATACAGCACTGCCCAGGCCGGCCCGACACTCGTCTGCCCTCTCACCTGCTTGCTTTGCTTTCACTTTGTGACTTGGCTCCGCCTCCCCGTATCTATTCATCTAGTTCATCTCGTTCCAGCCGACACGAGATATAGCGACATCGCGCCCGGACGCGTCCACGTCTTTCCCCCCCTCTCTGTCACCTACAGCTCGCAGCTGCATCACACCCCACACCGCCCCCCACACCCTCCCAAACATGGTCTCTGGCCACCGCGCACGGAATTCATCCGTGTCCGAGGTGGCGAGCGCGCTCCTGTCGCCCATCGCAAACCTCCTCCACCTCGACAACCCAAAGTCACCAAGGCTCGGTAGCTCTGCAGCCGCACTCCTCAAGGAGGACCCGGAAGAGTATGATGGCGAGCGGAAACGCGTCGAACTGCGTATCGGTGGCATGACAGTGAGTACAAGCCCAGCCCTTTTGTTGTTGTCGCCCAGTGCGGAAACCAATAAGAGTTTGCGGGCGACCGGGACCGCGGCATGTCGTCAGAGCAACCGACCTACCGACTATGCGACTTCCGCTGCTCGCTACCTGCTCGCGTTGCTGACCATCCCAGTGTGGTGCATGCGTTGCCGCCATCGAGGGCCAACTCAAGGCCATGGACGGAATCCTGAGTGTGCAGGTCTCGCTTCTCGCAGAACGGGCCGTCGTTGAGTATGACGGCGTGTACACCGACGCCAAGGGCGAGGTCTGGACAGACGCAAAGGTCGCCGAGGAGATTGAGGACGTCGGCTTCGACGCCGAAGTCGTCGAGCGCTCTGCGATCGCGTCAGTTGACCTTTTGGTGTATGGGTGAGTTGCGGTTAAACGCGTGCCAAGGCTGACAAACATAGTATTGACCGGGCCGACGTCCTCGTCCCGTCACTCAAGAAGGAGGCTGGCTGCCTGCCAGGCGTCATGGACATTGAGCTCGAGGACCCGTATGACCATCTCACCTTCCGCCATACCCCGACACTGTGTTCGCTGCGTGATATCGTCGACCACCTTCACGAAAAGTTCCCCCAGCTGTCATTCTTGCCGACCTCGACAGAGAATGAGACCCAGCTCGCCTCGCTCCAGAAGCATCGCGAGACCGCCCGCTGGCGCCGCATCTTTATCATCTCGCTCTTCTTTGCCGTCCCCAACTTTATCATCGGCATGATGCACATGTACCTGCCATTCCTCGGCTGGACGCAGATCAAGCTCATGACCGGCATCTACCTCGGCCAGCTCATCTGCCTGTTCCTAACAATCCCCGTCCAGTGCTGGCTCGCCAAACGTTTCTACATCAACGCGTACAAGAGCTTGAAGCACGGCGCCGCGACAATGGATGTGCTCGTCTGCCTCGGTACCACCTCGGCCTTTACCTACTCGGTGCTGAACATGTTCTTTGCAATGTTCTCGTCCGACCCCAACTACAAGCCCCAGGTCTTCTTCGACACCTCCACCATGCTGATCACCTTTGTCTCGCTCGGCCGCTACATTGAGAACCTCGCCAAGGGCAAGACCTCGGCCGCGCTGACCGACCTGATGGCCCTCACTCCCTCGTCCGCGACCATCTACATCGACCCGACAAACTACGCAGACGGCGCCGATACCCGCAAGATCCCCACCGAGCTCGTCCAGGTCGATGACGTCGTGCTTGTTGTGCCCGGAGAGAAGATTGCGGCCGACGGTGTCGTTCTGTCTGGCTCTACCTCGGTTGACGAGTCGATGGTGACCGGCGAGTCGCTGACCGTCGCCAAGACGGTCGACTCGCACGTTGTCGGCGGTACCGTCAACGGCCTCGGCACCATCACCTTCCGCGTCACCCGTTCCGGCTCCGACACCACGCTCGCCCACATTGTCAAGCTCGTCGAGGAGGCCCAGACCAGCAAGGCCCCGATCCAGCAGTTTGCTGACCGCGTCGCGGGTGTCTTTGTCCCTGTGGTCATCTCCCTTGCGCTCCTTACCTTCTTCGCCTGGATGTCGATCGCCATGTTCAAGCGCCACCTGCCAAAGGTCTTCTCCCAGCCTGGCGCCTCCAAGTTTGGTGTCTGCCTCAAGCTGTGTATCTCGGTCGTCGTCGTCGCCTGTCCTTGTGCCCTGGGTCTCTCCACTCCCACTGCCGTCATGGTCGGTACTGGCGTCGGCGCTCAGAACGGTATTCTCATCAAGGGCGGCCGCGCGCTCGAAGCGTGCAAGGATGTCCGCCGCGTCGTTCTGGACAAGACGGGTACCGTTACCATGGGCAAGATGACTGCCGCCGACCTCCGCTGGGCCCCTGGAACTGTTCCCATCACCGAGGCTGGTCTCAGCGAGACTCAGGCCCTCAGCCTTACCACCGCCGCTCCCCCTCTGCAGCGCCACACCGTGCTTGCTCTTATCGCCCTCGCCGAGTCCCGCTCAGAGCACCCGCTCGCTGTCGCCGTCGCCGCGTACGGCCGCGAGACAATTTCTGAAGCTGGTCTGTCGCCCCCCGCCGGCGAGGTTGCAGAGTTCGAGTCGGTCCCTGGCCAGGGTATCGAGGCGCTGATCCGCATGCACAACCGCGACGAGCGCGTGCGTATCGGCAAGGCAACCTACATTCTTGGCGACAAGGGTAGCGACGGCGTTGCCGGTCTCCCTGGTGTTCTTCAGCGCTTTGAGCAGGAGCAGACCCACATGGCCAACATTGTCGTCTTCGTCTCGGTTATCCGTGACGGTACCGCCGTCCCGGTTCTTGCTCTCTCGCTCTCCGACTCCCCCAAGCCGACTTCCGCCCAGGCGATCGAGTCCCTCCGCTCCATGGGTGTCAAGGTCACGCTCCTTACTGGCGACAGCGAGGCGACTGCCAAGGCCGTTGCCAAGCAGGTCGGCATCGACGAGGATGAGGTGTACGCTGGTGTTTCGCCCAAGGGCAAGGCTACGATTGTCGGCAACCTCGCTGCCGAAGGTGGCGGCGTCGCAATGGTCGGCGACGGTATCAACGACTCGCCCGCTCTCGTCGCCGCCTCTCTCGGTATCGCCCTCGGCTCTGGCACCTCTGTTGCGATAGAAGCCGCCGACGTTGTCCTGATGCGTTCCGACCTCCTTGATGTCGTCGCTGCCCTCGACCTCGGCCGCACAATCTACTCCAAGATCCGCGTCAACCTCGTCTGGGCCACCTTTTACAACATTCTCATGATCCCGCTCGCCATGGGCATCTTCCTCCCTTGGGGCTTCCACCTGCACCCGATGATGGCCGCGTGCGCCATGGCCTTTTCCTCCGTGTCTGTCGTCGCGTCATCCCTTACTCTCAAGTGGTGGCGCCGCCCAGCCGGCTCGGTCCCGCCCGGCGAGTACGTCGAGCCCGGAGGCATTGTTCGCGGCATGGCCGAGGGCCGCGCCGCGCTCGACTCTGCGCTCGCGTCCGTCGGCCAGGCCGCCCATCGCGCCGCCGACAAGATGCGCTCCGTCCCCGGCATTGGCGAGCCCATCGCCCGCCTCCTCGAGCGCACCCGCTTCGGACGCGCTGGGCCCAGCGCGCGCCTCGAGGACTACGAGGCCATCCCTCTCACGGCAGGATTGTAGATTGTTAGTAGTTAGCGGCGTGTACAGAGCGACAGACGGCCTCATTTGCATTTTCTCCCGACTCGATGTATTTCTGACATGAGCGTGCGGGTGCGAGTCAGCTGCAAGTGCGGAGCGCGAGTGGGCTGCGGCGACACGCAATGTCTGCTGTAGATTGTACCTGTTTGCATAACTTCTAGCTGTAACTAACACACATGCTCTCCCGGATGTGCTCTCCCGGATGTTATTGTGTCTACTGCATGACGTCGCCGCCCTGGGGTCAGCCAAAGTCTGAAGCGGCTCAACTCACAGTGACGAGCAGGCTCTCGCCGGTCATGAAGGACGAGTCGGGGCCAGCGAGGAACGAGACGAGGTTGGCGACGTCCTCGGCCTGCACGAGCCGGCCAAGCGGGTTCTGCGCCTGCCGCTGGTGGGCGTCAGCATTGCTCCTCTAGAAGAGTGCAGACTCGACTCACCTGCTTGGAGATGGCGCCGGCCGGCGCGCCCGCGAGGCCCGTCAGGTCGGCGTCGATCTGCGTCCACATGTCCGTGTCGACGGGGCTGGGGCAGTAGACGTTGCAGGTGATCTTGTACTTTGCGACCTCCTGCGAGATGGACTGGTTGAGCGAGCGCACGGCAAACTTGGTCGCGCTGTATGCTGAGAAACCGGGGTAGCCGCGCATGCCAGCGGTGGAGCAGGCGGCTGGGGCGTTAGCTTGCGCCCGATGGTCGATCGCGAGGACAATGGAGAGCAGATGAGGGAGGGGAACGCGTCGACGGAAACGAGTCCGTCACTCTGGCCAGATCTCAGGCGATCCAGCTTCCCTCGACCGATACTTCCTACACTCGCGATACACCACTCTGGTGTCTCCACTCACCGATGAGACGGCCCCCGCCGCCCTGCTTGATCATCTGCCGCGCAGCCGCTTGGTAGCAGAACAGGACGCCCTTGACGTTGACGGCGGTGATGTTGTCAAACACCTCCTCCGTGAGGTCGAGGAACGGGCCGACCGGCGCGATGCCCGCGTTGGCAACCATGCAGTCGACGCGGCCCAGCTGCTCGACAGCAGCAGCGACCGCCGCGTCGACGTCGGCCTTCTTGCGGACATCACAGGCGATGCAGGCGGTGCGCGTGCCCTTGCCGAGCGCCTCGAGCTCGCTCGCGACTTGGCGGCACGCGTCCTGCGCGCTCGAGAGGTCCGCGAGCGCAATGTCGTGCCCGTCCAGCGCGAGACGGCGGACGATGGCGGCGCCGATTCCTTGGCTGGCGCCCGTCACTATCGCAACCTTGCGTTCGGCGGTCATCTCCGGCTGGCAGTTTAGAGGTCGTTTGAGGTCAGACAGTGGGTGCGAGTGCGAGTGAGAGGAGAGTCAGTGGCCGTGACTGAGCGATGACAGATGAGAGAAGGACAAGCTCGCGCACGGCTGCTCCATATAAAGACACTACTTGCCCATTCCTCGAGGCTGCTTGGCGCGTGCCGGACACGAGGACGCTGCAGCACTTGCAATCTCCGTGCCGGGTTGCCGAAACCCGACCACCGTGGACAAGGTCATGTGAGGAGGTGTGGTCAATGCAGCCACGGTGGGCAGCGAAGCCATGGACGCCGGTGGGAACTTGTTCTACCGACTGCTCGAGCAGCAACTGCGACCCCAGAGCCCACATCAATCGCGGGGCCTCTGACTGAGACTACATGACATGAGCAGGGACAGCACCCACTTGATAAACAACATGACGGGGTTTGGTGGAGGCGGCAGTTTCCAGAGCGCCAGAGCACCTGTCGCCATGTCGCCGGTTTCCTCGTCGTTCGGGCCTGTGCCCTGCAAGCCCTCCGTCTCGTCTCATCATTTCCTCCAGTTCAGTCTGTCTCCTCCACGCTCGCAACCAACATTGCAGTAACTATAACAACCAGAAGGCGATATGACAGCCAGTAACGGTCAAGTCCACTGGATCAAAACGATCGGTAACCCACCTGCCTCTTTCTGACCGCATTTTAGATCCCCGCCTTATTAACCTTCTCATGGCCGACCGTCACCCACCTTCGAAGAGCGAGCGTCGTCAGCTCCAACGTGAACGCCAGTCGCAGAAAATTGAGGAAGATGAACAATAATGTTCAACACCACCGCCTTGAAGAACACACGGTAGTCGTACGCTACTTGCCAGAACAGCAGAAATGGGAACGAGCTCACGCGGCTGACGCAGCCCGTTCGCGATTCAACCGCGGTGCCTCTCGTTAACCCGGGTTTCATATTGACACGGGATGGTTCCAGTTCTGGAGTCTGCCAATGCTAACAACCAACCACCACGACCAGCAACCATGACACACGGGTCTACCGTCCGGGTGCGTGGGGGTTAAGGTTTAGCACATTGGATGGTACGTTGGTCTCAGCTTGCTGGCGACGGTCTCACGTTGTTCCAACTGTTTCTCGTCCACTACAGGTGGTTCCCTGGAGCCGTAGCTAGCGCCGATCGAGCCGCTCTGTTGGGGCTTGGGACCGAGGTGACGACTGTTCCAGGACTCCGCGGTATGGTGCTCCTTTTATGACATCAATTGTCTGGGTGTTGTAAATCTGTCGTATTGTTGAGTGGTAGGCCGCATGGCAGACGTCGACCCGACGCGCGGGTGGGCAAACTCCCCTGGCCATTGTCAAAGTGGCGGTCTGGAGATGTCGCGCAAAATACGGTACGGCCACAATACTTACTTATGTCTGTTCAATGTTTACGTTTCATCTGCGATCCAGCCGGATGATTTGCGTGATGAACGAGTACGGGGACGACCCAGCATTCGGGAAAGATGGAGGAGGGTTCGTCCCCGCTCCAAAGTCCGAATATCAGCGTGATCCAGCCAGGGACACTCGGGAACTTGCAGCACGCTCTGTCCACAGAGCTTGCAGAGTGGTTGCTACTTTCAGCAGAGTTCCCTATTCTTTCTCGTCAGCAGAGTTCCCTATTCTTTCTCAGGTCCGAGGAACTCCAAGGGAATAGACATCGCGGATCACAAGGTCCGCAAAGAAGAAAGGAGAGGGGAGTGCCTAAAGCACCAGGCTCAGCGGACGGTAGGTTGCTGCGCTTGCTGTAGAGCCTTGCCCCAACTGCCTCCCTATGCCGCCGCTTCCTGCCCGAGGTCTCGGTTACATCAGTCGGAGCTCCAGGGCTGCCGGAGCCCATCTCGATCTCGATGACAAGTTGTCGCCGTTGTTACAGCACATCTAGGTTGTGTCTGCTGCATCTAGGCTGTGTATGTGCAGCATAGCTGCTGCACTGGTGTCCAGTTCTACGGAAAACCTTGTCGGCACTTGAAACTACCTGGTCGTAATGCTGCTGCGTCATGGCTCGATGCCATCTCTACCATGCCACACGCACTAAAGCAAACGTCCTAAGCGACATTCGGTCAGCAGAGGAGCCGCTCAGCCCGTGTACCGCAGCCCTCGTAAATGCACAAGAGGCGCAGCCACGCAGGGTTCCCTCTGGGTTTAACCAAGTAATAACGGAAATTGAAAGGGTGATAACCACGTGGGGCGTCTCGACCCCGGCTCGACCGAGTCTCTGGGTACAGCCTCACTCGCGATCACTCGACTGAGAACCGACAGAGGCGGAACCGGGTTTGTAACTTGGCGCACCAGAGATGTGGTTAGTTCGTCTGGGGGCAGAGAGGCCTCGGCAAGTCCAACACCGCCTTGTGGGAGAGGTTCCGGGAGGGTACGGTATAGCAGAGCTAAGTGCCGCATGTGATGGAACCGAGAAAAGCCCTGTCGGCTCAAACGGGAGGCAGCAAACCAAATCTCCTTTTGGACCGTAAGATCTAACGTGATACCGGCACCGCTCCCCTGCACGATGCAACTCCAGGGGACAAACGAACAATGGCTGCTAGATCACCGTATTGTTTGCAGTAGTAGTAGCGTCTCACAGCGCGCGCTGGGCCCACATGTCCTGTCTGGACCACAGTCTCTCCACGTCTGCCGCGTCCCGGCACGGCACGGTCGTCCAGTTCCAAAAATCCCCGGCCTAGTTCCCCCCGCCTGCCATTCCCCCCTCTAGGCCTAGGACGTACATCGCATGTGTCCCGGGTCTTCTGCCCCTCGTCTCTAACTACTAGGTGTGTCGGCAGACTGGTTGCTTGCCTGGATGCCCTGGGACGCGGCTCACAAGCCAAAGGGGTGAGACGCGTCACATTACTCAGGACAGGAGGCTTACCAACATCCATGGCTAGAATCCAGGAAAGACTCTATGGAACCGATTCACTAATGACGGCCCTCGTGCAACTAGCCCGCCGTCTGCAACCTGTAGATTCGTTTGCATAGCGCGCTCGGGTTCAATATCGGTGTTGACATTACTCTCTTCACTCTACATCACCATTGTCTTATTTTCTATGCTTCGGGTCGACTAGAATGCTCCTCGGGTGGTTCTGTTCTCTCGCCACCACTGCAAGTGTTGCGAGAGGGCTAGTCGCTCCCGAAGGGCTCCCCACGACATCGACAGCAATAACAATACCTGCAACAATACCAACATTGTTACCCAGACCAGCAGCACGACGATTCCGAAGAGCCTCCCACCACCTCGCACGACTACCAGTGCCGATACCCGCCAATGCTCGGGCAGATTCTCCTTCGTCCTCCTTGGAACGATCAGACTGGAATGTGACCCTCAGCGCAGTCAACTCATCTGTAGCTTTCGCTGCCGACCTGTGGACTGCCGACGGCAACCAGCAGGTGTGGACGGGCCCAGAGGATGGCATTCCGCAGTTCTCATTCACCTATGTTGGTTCCGCCTTCTGCCTAGAAGGCACATTCTCAACGAACTCGATTCAAATCAACTTCAATCCCGCGGACCCTGCTGAGCAGTCCACATACACCATCAATGGTCCCATTTGGTGTCTCTCGCAGCAAGGGTTTGGCCAACACTCCATTCTCGTTTCGGGCATGACAGCTGTCCAAAATGTTATTGTCACGACAGGCATGTGGCTGCCAACGGGGTGGGTGGATTGAAGTAAAGTTTGCAGCCGACGCTGACCGACAGATCGACTCTCGACGCTGTGACCACAAAGCAAGTGCCGTTTCTTGTAAACGATGGTCAGCCCAACCCCGAGTTTTCCTATCAGGCAGACGCGACTGGGCAGTACCCCGGTCTCTCAGCCCCGACAGTTGGTGGAATTCGTGAGGCTCCTTCTGTTGACTCTTCTAACCGCCAGAAAACCTCTACCTCTGGAACCAGTCGGTGGCGATGGTGGTACCGGACAAAACTACCTACGTGATGGTCTGGGGCGGTCTCTCAAGTGTAACCATTGAGGGGATGTCGATGAAGAGTAATCCAGAATTACCTGTCGACTACGACGTCACCACAACTTGGCCTCAGCATACCGACCAAGAAGTGGGCTCGGTCATCGTCCAGATGATCCCACTCGACTGCACGGAACAATACAACATTACCCTCTACTCTGACATTAATTACGACATTGGCCCAGGCAACGGGTTCTATCTCACCCAAGTAGTGTTTTACCAGCTCAGTCAGAGTGTTCTCAGCTCGATCACTGCCTCAGCCACCGCTACACCAACCTCATCAGCTCCTACGCAGAGTTCGGACATCAGTCAGAGCTCTGACACCAGCCCCAGTGCGGTCGTCGGTGGCAAGTCGATATGGAAACCAATCCTCATTGGAGGGATTGTGAGTGTCAAGACAGCGGGCTTTGCTGATGGAGCCACAGATCGGCGCAGTGCTTCTTCCGTCCCTCATCGCTCTGCTGATATGGTATTGGACTGGCAAGAAGAAGAGGGAGGAAGAGTGAGTGTCAAACTGAGGCCGTTGCTAACCGCAGACTGGACGACAAGAACGACATTCAGTACATCTCAGCCCCGTTCCAGCTCAGCAACCACTTGGCAAACGAGTCCGGATCCGTACCCCTGTTGGGTCTCATTGCTGATAATGAACGTGAGAACCAACGTACGTTTATTCTACGTGGTAAAGAATTCTGACCAGGCAGTGATGCCTCCGTCGCCCGGGGATCCCACATCACCCACATCGCCACTATCTCCTACATCTCCTATGGGACATCAGA
>PQXP01000349.1:0-28253 GCA_002973495.1 Apiotrichum akiyoshidainum
TGGAGGGTGGTGTGAAAGTAGAGAGATGTGGATGAAAGGGGAGAGAGTCGGAGAGTGAGTGAGGGGAGGGGGAGGGAGGGAGCGTGAGCGCCAGGAGAGGAGGCGAGGCGAGGCAGGGGGGTGGGTGGTGGAGGGGGGCGCGGAAGGAAGGGGGAGGGGGTGTTGAAGGGAAAAATAGGCGTTTGGTGGTGGTGGTGGTGGTGCAAAGGTTGCTGGCTGGCTGGCTGGCTGGCTGGCTGGCTGGCTGGCTGCGGCTGTGACCGACCGGGGACGAGTGGGTGGATGGGATGGGGGGTGCTTGCTGGGCAGGACAGCAATATAGTAGTAGTAGTAGCAGTGTCAGAGAGTGGTACTCGTGTTTTTTTTTTCTTCTCTTGCGGTAGATGTGTTTAAGAACAAGGGGAGAGAGAGGGAGTACCAGGGGTAGAATGGATCGAGGAGTGGTGGTGATGAGATGATGATGATGATGATGCCGTTCCTACAACCGGGGAAGGAGTAAATAAATAAACGAGAGTAGAGAGGAACAACCAACGCTGTCAATGTGACGTGGTGTGGGTGGACTATAATGAGAGGCTGGGCGAATGAACAACAGAACAGATGACGGGGAGGAAAGCAGAGCGACGACGACGGCGACGACGACGACGACGACGACTATGATGAGGACAGTGCAAGATGGATTGCACCGGCGGTCGTGGTGGTGGTGGTGGGTTGGTGGGTGGAGGGGGGGAGGCGGAGGGGGAGGGGAGGGACCGTGACGCGCGAGAGCTAAACAAACAAGGTGTCCAAACAGAGGGAGAGGGGGGAATTAGCTTTTGGTGTAAACACACACAAAAGGCGATGACGACCACACACACACACACACACACACACACACACACACACACACACACACACACACACAACAAACACTGGAGGGTGTTACTCCTGGTTGTTATGTAATAACCTATACTCTAATCAATGCAAAACAAAATAATTCCAGCATGCATCATGCATAGACTGTTCTGCTGCTGCGGCTGCGGCTGCTGCTGCGCTGTGCACCACCATCACCGTGACCGTGACTGTATACTGCCAGCAGCCAGCGTCGCTTTCCTCGTTCCCTGGGGGGGGGGGGCTGGGCTGGGCTGGGCTGACTGGGCGGTGGGTGGGTGGTGGTCCAAGCAAGCAGTGCCCGCTGGCGGGGTGCCTTTCCTTTTTTCGCCCTCTTCCCTTCCCTCTCCCGTGCCTGGCGAGAAAGGTCAGTCGCGTCTCTCTCTCTCTCTCTTGTCCTGGAAAACCCTGAAAACAATAAACAAAGAAACACACACACACACAGAGATCTCTGTCCCTCTCCTCCTGTGCCCTTCCCTCTCTTCCCTTCCCTGAGCAGTGTCCTTCCCTCCCCCTTCCCTCCCCTCCCCTGCCCTGCCCTGCCCAGCCCAGCCCACACCGCCCACTGATTTCGACCACAATTCCAGTCTCTCTCTGACTGTGGCGATTCCGTTTCATTTGGGGTGTGGCCATTCTCTCTCTCCCTCTCTTTCTCTGTAGTACAACAGTGTCGGCAGTCACACCTTTCTGCTGCTGCCGCTGCTGCCCCCTCTCAATGTATCCAATCTGTGACTCTGGATGAAATGACAAACCAGTCTCAATTGTTTCGTCTCCCCTGCCTCTCTCCCTGGCAGTGCACTCGCGCACCCGCCCACAAAACACAGGACAACGCCACCACCCACCTGCTCGCCTTGTTCTTGGTGGCAAGGCCGCTACTACTCGACCTGTCCTAGGCGGCAGGGGGGCAACAAGTGGGCAGCAGCAGCACCGATGCCGTCGGCTGCCCCGGCCCTCATCTTCCAGTTCCAGTTCCAGCTCGCGCGGCCCTGCGCCACCCTGCATGCAAGCTGCCTTCCACGGCCCGTCCAGCGGGCCCGGCCCCCGCCCACATGCGCAGCGCGCACTGGCACACTGCGCACCCATATCCTTCGGTCATGTTCCAGAGCCGTCCGACAGGCGTGCTACTCGCCGGCAGGCTGCGTGTCCCCCCCCCCCCCCCCCCTTGTGGCCATGGAAGATGGAGAGATCAATCAGCTGTCGTACTCCCCGCGGCGAGGCGAGCCGCGCAGGTGGGGCGGGACACTGCGCGCCCATCGCACATGCGTCCAATGTCGGGCGGCCGCCCAGGAACCGACCGCCGCGACCGCGAAAACGACAAGAAGAAGACAAAATGCCATACCTCGCCGCCGCCGCCCTGATCAACATCAGTGCGATCAGGCCACTGCAGCCAGAGTGCGAGTGCGAGCGGGCTCGTCGGGCAGGCCACCACCACGCATCTGCGCATCTGCGTATCCGCTATCCGAGCCTCCGAGCCTCCGACCTCCCGAGTGTGATCATCGCAGCACATCACAGGAGCACGACGCGTCGTCGTGCCTCTGCCGCTGCCGTCGCGTCTCCCGTCTCTGCTGCGCTGGGTGGTGATGTGCGGTGGTGACGCAGGTTGGTGCTGGTGCCCGCCGCCGCGCGCTCTGCCGCTGCCACTGTCGTCCCTCGGCGCCTCCAGCCCCTGCCCCATCTATTTCTTCTTCTGAACCATGTGTGCGCGCGGCGTGATCGGGCCAGGCCAGCAGCACCCACCACCCACCACCCACTACCCCGCCACACCAGCCTAGTCGGCGCCCTGCAGCCACGACGGGGTGCCCTGCATGCCTCTGCCGCTGCCTCTGCCTCGGTAGCCTGCAGACAGCCACAGACAACAAACACTACTCTGTGCCTGCCTCGCAAAGTAATAGACACACTCTCTCTCTCTCGAATGCAGCCGATTAGAAGCACGCCCAGCGCCGCCCACTGGGCGCAATGCACCTTACTGCCGCCGCCGCCGCCGCCGCCAGCCCTGTGCCAGCAGTCGCGCGCTCGAGATACCCCGCGATCGTACCCAGCAGCAGCCCACCTCGAAAACCCACTCGCTCGCGCAGCGCACACGGCTGAAACCTGGCCAAATTGCTGCATTGAGCACCGCCGCGGCGGCAAGCAGGCGAGCGCCACGCGCGCCACCGGCCCTGCGGCGCGCGCCTGCTCGGCTGCATGCTTTCTGATACTTGCTCTCTCTCACGCGCGCGGGCGTGGCTTGCCTCGGCGTGCTCTGCAATGCGCTTGCTGCTTGCTCGCTCGCTGGGGACGGCGCTGCCGTGCGCCGAGCGAGCGAGCAAGCGAGCAAGCAGGCGCGGCGCTGGGAACGGCGGCCCCGCGTTCCGCCGGAACTGCCCTCACTCGCGGCTCGTCACGGTGGCAGGACGCTGCCCTGCGCGCGCGCGGAAACTGGACGGACGCACCGAGAGAGACGAGAGTGCCCGGCGCGCCCAGCCTCGACGCATTTCCTGCTGCCCTGCGTGCACCAGGCTCTGGCAGCGGCGAGTCCTGTTGCTCGACGTGGATGCCTCGAGTAGAGGTCCCAGATGCCTCGATTCCTGTTCCGCGGGCTCCTAGATGCCGGCTGCCTCGCGCATTCCTCGCATGCATTCCGCTGCATGCTGTCCGCCCGCGCAGGTCTCACGCTCGCGTCCACGCTCGCGTCCACGTTCCGGCGCGCCGTTCCTATCAGACGCCTATTTCCTGTCTCCTGTCTCCTGTCTCCTGTCCTCGCCCTAGCGAGCGAGGGACGCCGTGTTGTGTGGCAATCCCACAAAGCGCGCCTCTGCCTGGCGTCTGCGGCGCCGCCTGGCGTCTGCGGCGGCGGCGCGGCGACCTGCCTCGCACCATGTAACGCTCCATTGTGCCTGCAACTGCAACTGCAGGTATACAGGCATGTAAATATGCAGATACGGGCGCCGCCTCGCGACGGGACGGAAGTGGCCAGACGGGCTTGAGGGTGGGGTACGAGGTAAGGGAACATGCGCATCTGAGACCAGGTCGGGGGGGCATTCTGCTCGCGCCTCGCTATCGGAGAGACGACAGGATATGAGGGGTCGATACGTGCGAGCCACGCTGACGATACGGGACCAGCGCACGCCGGGCCGCGCACAACATGCAGTGCGCGACCGCGAACTGAACGAGAACGCGAAACACAGACACCAACGCGCCGCAAGGCGAATGCGAGGCGGCGACAGGAGCACGGCGCACAGTGTGCGTCCGCAATTGTACGCCCGGCGCCAGCGCCCGCCGCGGCGACAGCTGCTCGCGCGCCAGCGTCACGCCCTGCTTGTAAACAGGACCGGCGCGTTCCGGCGACAGCCACTGCATTGTCTCTGCATGTCCGCGTTCCCTTGCCGTTGCTTCTCGATTCCCACTCAGCGTGCATCCACGCACAGAGGGCTGCTCGCACGCATTGATTCCATGGCTGCTCGAGACTGTGCTCGAGACGGGGCGGCAGAGGGGGCACCGCAGTGTCGCCTGCTGCGTGCGGAACGAGCGGGGCGCTGTAATTTGTAACTTGCAAAACGTACGCAGCAGTGCGTGGCGCGTGCGCGGCGGCGGCGCGGCGCGGTGCCGCACAGCTCGGCACGGCGCGGGCTCCTTGACTGCAGCACGCCGCGATGCGGCCATTCTCCATTCTAGTGCAACAGCAAGCACCGCGCACCGGACGCAGACTGGAAACAGCACCACCACCGCATCACGAGAGCGCGAGATCCCCGCCGCCTGCCCCCTCGTCTCACCCTGGCCCCGCCACCCTCCTTTCGCCGGTGCCGCGCGCGCGGAACCGCATCGCCCACATGACTGCTGCCGGCGCTGTCTGGGGCGCGGAACGTGTTTCGCCGTGGAACCGTCGCCAGGTGTGCCCTCGTATGCAGAATTGCAGAGTCAGATGCGGCGGGCCCAGACCGCCGAGCATGTCTCGTCCGCGTGCCCAGACCAGCGGACACTCACTCAATTGGTGATGTCCTCTTTGTGCGCAGCTGCGATCGGGATTCTGGTCGATAGTGGGACCTGCCGGGACGGAGGCAGAGGCAGAGTGCACCTGGCGCTGGCACGAGACGGCGATCCCTGSATCTGCCGTCGCCCGCCACGGCCCGCCACAGCTGCCGCCGCTGGCACTAGCGTGCGAGTCGCGCGCACCCGTTCCTCGCCTCTGCGACGCACGCCACTGCTGCAGGCTGCTGGCCGCTGGCCGTGCTCTCCGTGCCGCTTCTCTTTATCGCATTGTGGCTCCTTGTCGTGCCCGCTGTCGATGCGTCCGCACGAGGCATGCGTCCGCACGAGGCACGCGCCCGCTGATCGGCCCTGCCGTGTCGGCGCGCCGCACGCTCGTCGTCGTAGTAGAAGAATCCCCGCGACGCGCACCGGCCGCACTGCGGCGCGTCAATAGCGCTAGCGTCCGTGGCGGCGGCGGCAGTGGCGGCGGCACGCCGCCACACAGTGCTTCTTTTTCCACGCTTGCACACGCTCACACTCACTCACACACATTCTCCAGCGGGCGCCCGCTCAGAGGGGGCTGCGCGCGTCGGCAGCATTGTGGTGGCTGCTTCCTTTTCGCCTGTTTGGTGCTGCGGCCTGCAGTGGCGCTGCTGGAACAGAATACACGATCGCGCTCCAGGGCAGCGTGCGGGGGAGCTGGCGACACGGCGAGCGGGTCGGGTGCCGAGCCCAGACGTGTTTGGAGCCGGCGAGAAGCTTCACCTCGTCTGCGTGCTTGCTTGTCTGCTTGTCTGCTCGCTGTCCTCTGTCGCGCCCGCCGTGGTTGCCACCACTGATCCTCCCTTCCGTCAGTCCCCGCTCCGCACAATTGCGAGCCTCTTGTCGGACACATTCACGCCACGTCCGGGCAGCGGCTCTCACGCTACGAAATCTGGTGGCACAGGCCACTGTGCGCACCGAGACGGCTAACGCCGCTGGCTTTCCGCCCTCTGCCAGAGAGCACTCGATCAAGTACAAGTCCGAGTTCGAGGTCAAGTGGCGTCGCGACTCCTCGCTCCTCGTGGGTGCCACGCCTGCCCACGGCACACGGCGCAGCACGGCGCGACCGAGCTCCAGTACCGGGATTTCACACCACTGCGCCGTTCCCTGCAGCATGCGGCTCCGCCTGCTGTCGAAAATACAATTTCCCTTCTCTTGATTATTGTGGTATTTTTCGAGTTATTTTCCAAGGATTTTCTTCAAACTTGACGGCCACATCGGCCACTGCCACATTCACGTCGCCTCTGCGTTCACTCGCAGATCTGCAGCCTGCTCACGCGCCGCACTCCTACTCCCACGGACCGGTACGATCAGCCATCCTCTGGTTCTCACAATCCAACGAACTCTCAACTCTGAGTCCGCTAGTGCGCGCCCGTTCCTCTGCCACTCGCGCTTGATTTTTTTTTATTTTGTATTTTTTTATTTTACTTTTTGGTTTTAGGTCTGACTTTGATTTTCGCTTTCTCTTTCGCTTACAGCTCCAGGACGCGTCGTCGATCGTGGCAACGGCCCTATCCCTTGTGTCCTTCTGACTGTGCATGTGCGTCCGCAACAACGAGGTTCCGGGATCGTGGTAGCAGAGCTTGATGGCACTGAGACTGGATACTGCTGAGACTGGATACTGCTGAGACTGGATACTCTGCGCGGGAGCACGGGTCCCTCCGTCTCTGACAGCGTACTTCCGGTCGCCTCGGCCGGGTCGACGCATACCGCTCCAACACAATAAGCATGCCGACGACGACGACGCACGCGCGTAACGGTGATCGCTGAGAACCGTCGACCTCTAAACCCTCATCCCGAACCTGAACCTGACTTCTAAACTTGATCCACCTAGATTGGATCCAGAACAATGGACCACCCGCGCAGGTGACTGGTAGCTGGACCACTCGCTTCCCGCATGGAACAGTCGTGATGTTTGCAGCTGTCGTTCGCATCCAGTGCCAGCACACCGCCACAGCAGGCAGGAGGCGCAGCCTGCAGCACGGGCGCAGAACATGAACCACGAAGCGCGCAGAGGTCCTCCCTCCAAACAGTCGTCCACGGCGGCAGTTGCTTCCGGCACAGGTACAGTACTCGCATGGTGCGATTGTCGCAGACTCGCAAACATGGAGACATGGAGACGCGGACACATGAGCGTCTGAGCCCCTCGAGTGAGATCCGGAGCTGTCCGATCGCGCAATGTAGCCCCTCGCCCCCTCCCGTGGCCACCGGGTACAGTCGCTTTCCAGTCGCCCACCTCGTGCTGCCTCCAATGTCCACCTCACCACTGTGTCAGAATACAGGTCATATCCTGCTGCAGGTAGCGTTCCAGCGCGGGGCCGTTGCTGCCCCTCCCCGACCCTAATACCACTGCCGATCGCCGAGCCCGCCCCCGGCCACTGCCGGCCACCGGCGACGCGAGTGCGAATCCCCGCACCGCCGCGGGTGCCGTATCGCGTCACCGTCACCCCGGCACGGGGACGGGCGCGCACGCAGCTGGCAGTCACAGCGCCACACTCGCAATCCTCACGGCGCGTGATGCACGGCACCGCGCTGCTACGCTGTGCCGTGCTGCGCTGTTTCGGCCTGCCGCGTGCTCCCTGCTGCGGCTGCGGCTGCGGCTGCGGTCGCGGCTCGACTGCGTCATTCCTGACGCGCGTGTTTCTCATCTGGCACTGTTGCTGTTTGACGTGTTTGCCATTCGCTGTCGCTGCCGTGTGCCACGTAGCGTCAGGCTGCAACAGTCGCCACCGCGAGTGCTGCGACCTCTGCCACTGCCTCGCCAAGAGGGTCCGGCTGTCCACTATGCCGTGGACCAGGTCAGGTTTCCATTTACCTTTACCGTTCGGTGTCTACGTGTGCGCTGCAGTCTATCTGTCGGACTAAAGTAGACAGAAACGACCGAAGGAAAATGGACGTGGAGAGGGCAGAGCTGGGCCGCAGACGGAGGCTCTCGGGCACGACTCGGGCTTGCGCCCGCGCAAACGGCATCGCATCGAGCGTATGCTTACTTTTCAGATCCGGAAAGACCTTTGGGGAACAAGCATGAGCGGCGCATGCAGTCAGCACGCGCACGCTGTTGGGCACGCGCTCGCGCTCGCGCACGCGCACGCGACGCGACGCTCTGCTGCGCTACGCCACGCCAAGCCACGCTGGGCGGCGACGTTGGCGCTGGGCGGGGCTGGACGGGGGCGGGGGGCGGGACCGGGATTGCTACCGGGTTGGGCACACGCGAGTCCACGGCATCCGTCGACCCCATCCGCAAACTCTGGTCAAGATAGAGTTGGAGGCACACTTGCGCGTGGAGTGGGAATGGATGCAGGCACTGCCGCGGTCCGCGGAAGCCTCTCTCCGAGTCAGCCAGAGCCACAGGCTAGAGCAAGTCGATCGTGCTGCGAGTCCCCTCGGGGCTGGCCAATTGCCGGGGTCGCGACGCGGACTGCGTCCGCCGCGGGGTGGCTGGCGGGTGGCAGCCGGCGGCTGGCGCACTCTAATCTGCCGGAACACTGCACCGAGGGCTCTGGTCTCTGCTCGCTGCTGCTACCAAACTTAATCTATCTTTCGGTCTGGAAGATTCCTCTAGTGTGCAGCTCGGACAACGGTAGAGAGACCCAGGAACCGGGGAACCACGTACGTTGCCGTGAGTCACGCGGCCTACGCGGCGGGCTCGGGCACGACCGAACCTGGTCAGCAGGCCCCAGAGAACGCGTACCGCTGTTCTGGAGGTGATTCAGAAGTCAGTTGATGCGGAAGGTCTGTGATCAGTGATCTGGAGTGATCTCATGTCGTGATCCGCCTCGAAGAGTGATCCAGAGAATTGGGAGAGGCGTGACCGTGGGAGAGTGGAACTGGGAGGTCTGGGATCGCGAGTTCGAATCCTTCTGGCCGTTCCTTTGCACTTTCGACAAAAAGAATGACCCGCTGACCCCAGACCTGGCAGGCTCCCGTGTCGCCGCATCGTGTTACATGCAACGGCGATGAGCTCGGCCCTGTGCATCGCGCCGGGCCATGTATGGGTAGCGGGCTGGGCGGCGGAGTGGACGCTGGCGGGATGCGGGTCACATTACGGGATACCGCGTGGTGGCCAAATTCCCAACCATCACAACAACCACTGCTGACATGCTCCACCTCTCTGTCACTACTCACCCTCACTCTCTCACGACCATCCGCTCGCTCCTCTACAACATCACAGTCGTCCGCGACGCTGCCGGCCCCCATCTCACCACTACAGAGAGCATCGACGCCTCCACCGTCTCATTTCGCACTTCCCTGACGCCGCCGCGGCCGTGTCTTGGCGCTTCTCACCTCACATCCGACTGCGTCGTCGGTGATCCACCCACACTACCGGCCGTCAGTGCTACTCACCACCATCCACACCGCCGCATCTACGCACATCTCAGATATCTCCACTCGGTCGGATATCCACCCCACGCTCCTCCGGCACCTGTCCCTGTGCATACACGCGCGCGAGTATCACCAGCCGCGGGAAGCCGTCCCGCCGCTGACCTTCTGTCTGAAGCGTGAGTACCGCTCGCTGTCCTCAACTTGCGTGCGCTTGTCCGCAGGCTCGTCTGCGCTCAGATCTAGTCGACTGTGCGCCGCCGCGGCAGGTCGCACGCAGCGGACCAGGCTGGGCAGACAGGGGGCAGATACTTGCAAGCCTGTCCTGTCGGCGTCCTCGGCCTGCAGCCACCGCAGCCGCTGCGGACTGCGCGTCATACCTGGCATCGCCCAGTCTTATTGCCCAGTTGCGCGGTCAGGACCGTACATACCTTCGGTGCTGCGGCGTGTCGGCCGCTGGGTCACACTGGCTCAGCGCTCTAGCTGGCCGTGTCCTTCTCAATGCTTGGAGGACGAGACTTGCTCGTTCTCGTTCACCTCACTGACCTTAGACTCACTCTCACTCTCACTCCATCATGTTTATACCAGCGCGCTGGCGCCTGGTCGCTGCCGCGCTCGGCGTCCTGGTGAGCCCGCACAGCAAACAGCTCTGACCCTGCCAGACTCTCCTCCACCTGCTCCTCTCCATCCACCCGACATATCGCGAGCACACGGGGCTTGGCCTGTGGCCGTCGCGCGAGTCCGCCGCGCCGGGGCCTGGCTCGTGGAAGGGAGGCTACGTCCCGCAAGTGGAGCACGCACCCGAGATGCCGAGCGCCGAGGACCTGCGAGCGATGAGGGGGAGCGCGCAGCTCGAAAACCGGCGGCGCGCAAAGGCCGTCTTTGTCGTCCTCTGCCGCGACAAGGACCTCTGGGAGATCACCACCAGCATGAAGATGATGGAGGACCGCTTCAACCACTGGGCAAAGTACGACTGGGTGTTTTTGAACGACGACGACTTTAGCGACCAGTTTAAGCGCTACACGTCGGCGCTTACCAACGCAAAGACATTCTACGGCAAGATTCTGCCAGAGCACTGGAACCAGCCCGAGTGGTGAGTGTAGGGTCGGTTGGAGCGTGACTGACGGCAGGATCGACGAGGACCGCGCAGCAGAGGGGCGCGAGCAAATGTCCCGTAAAAAGGTCATCTACGGCCACTCGGTGCCATACCGCAACATGTGCCGCTTCAACTCTGGAGTGAGTGTGCCCCGAGATACCCGCTCACTCAGTTCTTCTTCCACCACGAGCTCCTCAAGGACTACGAGTACTACTGGCGCGTCGAGCCCGGAGTCAAGTTCTTCTGCGACATTAGTGAGTCTGAATGGTTCTCGAGCAGCGCTAACCCAAGACTATGACCCCTTCCTCGTCATGCAGGACCAGAAGAAGGTCTACGGCTGGACCGTGGCGCTTATCGAATACGTCGAGACGATCCCGACGCTGTGGGACGCCACCCGGGGTGAGCGACACACGCATGATGTTCGCTAACAGCAGACTTTATGGACAAGCACCCCGAGTTGCTCGCCAAGGACAATGCTCTCGACTTTATCAGCGACGACAATGGCGAGACGTACAACCGCTGCCACTGTGAGTCCAGGTTTGTCTCCCAACTGACCCTACCAGTCTGGAGCAACTTTGAGATTGGCGACCTGCGCTTCTGGCGCTCCGAGGCGTACCAGGCGTACTTTGATCATCTCGACCGCGCGGGCGGCTTCTACTACGAGCGCTGGGGCGACGCGCCGGTGCACTCGATCGCGGCAGCCCTGCTCGCAAGCAAGGACCAGCTCCACTGGTTTGACGACATTGGCTACCGCCACGAGCCGTTCCAGCACTGCCCGTCGGGCGACGCACACACGCGCGGAAAGTGCACCTGCGACCCAAACGACACAGCAGACTGGGAGTGGTACTCGTGCGCGTCAAAGTACATCGAGGCCTTCCCCGACGCCTCCAAGAACAAGAAGGAATAGTCAGAGCACGAGGCGCGCCGCGCGCGCCCACGACGCCGAGAGGCGCAATTCATTTCAGAGCACCAGCATCCCACACACATGCATCGTATAGACACAACAAGTTGACAGGTTCGCTCATCGGCTTACCATGGTGGGATCCGACCTGCTGACCCCCACATAGCTCTCGAACGTACTGACCGAGACAGTGGGGCTGGAATACCGCTGGAACATGACTTGGGTCTTGGCACGCGCTGGAGTGAAAGACTCAGCTCAGGCTTGTGGGGGCCGCCTTGTAGTCAATGTCAAAGCGACGCCAATGTCCAAGCGGCGCCGAGGCCCAAAGTGCGTCAATTGCCACGCTGCGGGCACGACATGCGGTCGTAACTCCTGCATGGTATTCTTAATACAACGCCCATCATAAGATTTGCGCGTGTCCACCTACATCCACACACCTGCCTTCAGTTGTCAGCAGGTCATAGTTCCCCACGCCGGCAGCAGATGGCAGCTCGCTCGGGGAGGACATTCCGCACTCTCAGCCTCGAAGCCTAATGGACTGCCCGCAGAGCGCACGGAGGCCACTGTCCATCTGTCTGGTTGGAGGACTGGTACCGCGGCGGCACCTCGCTGCAGACACTCGCACAGGTATGAGGCGTGGGAGCAAAGGCATCTCCCCTCTACCCTCTCCGCGCGTCAGGTCGTGGCTTCGGAGACCGAAACCGGCGACCGAAGCCGCGCACTGTGCGCATCTGCAGAATGGCCGATGTCTCAAGGATCATGGGAACAGACGCGCGTCGAGCAGTTGGTGAACGCGCAGCCACCGCCACCCGCAGCTGCACGTGACCTGACCTCCACTTTCCATATATATCAACTTGATCCGTGACGACACCACCTTTTTCTCACGATCACTCTTCTTCTGCAATGGCCACCGACACCGCGATCAAGCATATTATTGTCACCGGAGGCACAGCGGGAATCGGAGCCGAGGCCGCGCGCGTGCTCGCGCAGGAGAAGGGCATGCACGTCACCGTGACCGGACGCGTGAGTGCTGGTCTTTGACCTAGATCGACCCGCTGACAAGCAGACGGCGCCTTCCGCCCCGCTCCCAGACAACATGACGTTCGCCGCCTGCGACCTCTCGGACCGCGCGGCGGTGCGCGCGTTCTGCGACGCGTGGACGCAGCCCCTGAGCGCGCTCGTGCTGAATGCCGGCGTCATGGCCGGCTCGTACACGACAGTGGACGGCAAGGAGGATGGGATCGAGGAGTCGTTTGCCGTCAACCACATTGGCCACGCGCTGCTCTTCTTCGGACTCAAGAAGCACCTGACCTCGGACGCGCGCGTGATCGCCGTGAGCTCGGCGCTGCACACGCGGAGCGCCTGGACCACCGCCGAGGCCGCCGCGCACCCGACCGGCGAGGCGCGCGGCGTGTGGGCGACGTACGCCAACAGCAAGCTCGCCAACATTCTCTTCACGTACGCGCTCGCTGCGCGCGCCGCGGACACACACCCCGGATGGGCCGTCTTTTGCATGACGCCCGGCTGGGTGCCTGCGGGCGGCAGCCGCCTTCACCGGTCCAAGGGCGCGCTTGCCGGAATCGTCATGCCGGCGTTCGGAGGCCTGGTCTCGCTCGCCGCCAGCCTCGGCATCGTGCGCGCAAGCACGTCCACCGTCCCCCGCAGCGGCGCGGCGCTCGCGAGCTTCGTGACCGCCCCAGAGCACGAGGGAGAGAAGGGCACATACTACTCGATCGAGAACAAGGTCACGTCGTCCGAGAAGAGCCACGACGTCAAGCTCCAGGACGACCTGTGGGAGTGGACTGTCAAAGAGCTCGGCGTCGAGGACAGTGTGTAGTGTAGAAGTGGAACGTCGGCGCCATGGGAGCGAGAGTATTGGGTACGCTCAGCGGACCGTTGGAGTCTGCCAGGAGCTTGGCAGGAGGCAAAGGGGCAGCAAATTGACCCCTGGCAGTTGTATTTAGCCCACGGTCTCAGTTGTACATAAGCCATGCGATGCTGAACACTGACTCTGGCACGCATTCTGAAAGCTGCGGCCAGCCGAGGGGTCGGCAATGGGAGGTGTGATCGATCATTTACCGATATGGCGATATTCGGGCTGCGTCATCGAGTTCAGAGCCAGAGCAGAGCTTCTGCCGAACGTCGCTTTTGCCGCAAAAAGTTTAGTGCACTCACAAGACAGCAAACTGTTTCCCGCATGCGGGTCGTGGGCAGCCACCCTGGACCACACCTCCTCTCCATCTCCCCAAGGTGCCTCCATTCATGCCAGCCTGAGGTGCAAATGGGGGCACACTTCTATTAGTGGCGACGGAAGGACATGTCCGGGGCACTGCAGTGCAGCTTCCCTTTCCGCCCGCATTCCAGCCAGCCGTCGTCGGCGGGCGGGGGGCCGGGGGCGGCGGCGCCGGGGCCGCTCAGGAGCATGCGAGGAGGGGCAGACGACCACACTGATGCGGGGGCAGCCTCATCCCCGCAGCAGGTGCGAGCCCGGTCGCGCACGCCATCCATATTGTGCAGGCAGGTGCAGGTATGCTGACTCGTGCCAAGCACCGGGGCTGTCGGTGGGATGGGCTCGCCCGATGCCGGCGGTTCTAAACTGGGCGCCTGCCCGCTACCCTGAGACACATGTCCCCGCCGAACGCTGGAACGTAGCCAACCGATTTGGCCGGAGCTGCGTACCAGATCGGGACGCCAGGCGCGCCAGGCGTCGGCGACGAGCTCATTGGCCGACTGCCCAGGAACTGCAGGGAAGCGGCGATCGACAGCAGCTGCATCACATGGTGCATCACATGGTGCGCATGGGTTGTCTGCCGGGCACGACGGCGATAAAAGAACATTGTCGCCGCTGCAGCCAGTGATACAGTTACGTGGTGCACGACGCTTTTGGGCAGACGACTTTTTTCCAGACTGCGTCGCTGTGCCTAACTCTGATTTCCATGAGGTGACAGATATTCTGACTCGTTGATAGGCTTGGTCCGATAGCGGGCGGGCCAACATACGGCCGAAGGGCAGCGCACCGAGGCGACGGATGAGCTGCGCTAGCTGCGAGGGCAGTGACAAACCCCCTCACACCACAGAGGCAGTGGCGAACCCACCCAGACGGAAAAGATCTTAATGACAGACGAGAAGCGAGTTCTTTTCCCTGCTCCATCTACACAAACCATGTCCCACACCACCGCCGACGGCATCGAGCCGTACTCGGGCTACCCCGCCGAGAAGACCGCCTCCCAGTCGTCCATCGCCAAGGCGAAGAGCGACGATGTCACCGTTTCCGGCGCCAACGACCGCGACCCGAGCCTGATTCCCACCGAGGAAGAGCTCCGGACGCTCCCCAAGATTCCCGCGGGCATGCCGTGAGTAGAGCCTATTGGCGCCGCCAAAACCGCCACCGCCAGTGGCGCTGTTCGAGTGCCATTCTAGAAGCTGACGGGCAGCCTCGTCGCGCTCGCCATGTGTGCCATCGAGTTTGCGGAGCGTGCGTCCTACTACGGAACTTCCGGCCCGTTTAACAACTTCATCAACAATGGCCTGCCTATTGGCGGCAACGGCGCCGGTGCTGTTGCGAAGGGCGATGCCGGTCTGAACCAGTCTGCCGGTGCGCTCGGCATGGGCTCGGTTGACGCCTCGGCCATCACCAAGATGTTTTCGTTCCTCGCCTATGTTATCCCGATTCTTGGTGGTATCGTTGCCGACAACTACTGGGGACGCTTCAAGACTATCTGGGTCGGAACGCTGGTCGGTATCTTTGCCCACTGCATTCTTGTCATTCCCGCCATTCCTCAGGTTATTGCCGTCCCCAACGCCTCGCTCGGCGTGTTTATTGTTTCGGTCATTATCCTCGCGTTTGCGGCCGGCTTTATCAAGCCCTCGCTCGCTCCTCTTCTCTGCGACCAGTCCCCGATCAAGGAGCCCACCATCTTTGTTGAGAAGAGCGGTCGCCGTGTCATTGTCGACCCCCAGGCTACAGTCTCGCGCTACCTGAACATCTTCTACCTGTGTATCAACGTTGGCGCCCTCTTCCAGCTCGCTACTCAGTACGCCGCTCGCGATGTCGGTTTCTGGCTCGCGTACCTCCTTCCCGGCATCATCTACATGCTCATGCCCGCTGTGCTCATGTACGCCGGCCCCCGCCTCATCAAGGTCCCTCCCCAGGGCTCGGTCATCCCCGACGTCTTCCGCGTCCTCGGCATGTGCATCAAGAACAGTGGCCGCAGCAAGGGCGAGTCGTGGTGGAGCGGCGCCAAGCCCAGCGCTATCCGTGCGCGCGACGGCTTTGTTGACGAGTCGGTCGTCCACTGGGACGACAAGTTTGTCGATGAGATCCGCCAGACCCTCAAGGCCTGCGGCGTGTTTATGTTTATCCCCATCTTCCAGCTCGCCGACATTGGCTCGGTCGGTCTCGGAAACCTCGGCAACGACATGTCCACCGCCATGACCCTCAACGGCGTCCCTAACGACCTGATCAACAACTGTGAGTACACGGAAACGCGCCCAACAACAAGCTGACAGCAGTCAACTCGATTGTCATCATCGTCGTCTCGCCGATCCTGACTTATGGCGTGTACCCGTTCTTTGAGCGCATCGGCCACCCCCTCAAGGCGATGACCCGAATGACTATCGGCTTTTTCCTCGCCGCTCTGGGCTGCATGGTCGGCGCAATCATCCAGGACCGCATCTACAAGACGTCGCCCTGCGGCAAGTTTGCCACCAACTGCGTCGTCGACGGCCAGACGGCCGTCTCGCCCGTCTCGCTCTGGCTCCAGCTCCCCATCATCATCCTCCCCGCGATCGGCGAGCTGTTCGTCAACGTCACCTCGTACGAGCTCGCGTACACGCGCTCGCCCCCGCGCATGCGCGGCCTCGTCTACTCGCTCTCGCTCTTCAACACGGCGATCGCCTCGGCCATCTCCATGGCCTGCTCGTCCGCCCTCACCGACCCCAACCTCCTCATCGCGTGGATCGTGCTGGCCTCGGTCACGTTTGCCTGCTGCTTTGTCTTCCCCACCGTGTTCCGCGAGCTCAACAACTTTGAGTTTGAGTGGTCGTCCGAGGAGAAGAAGTACGAGATCGAAGGCAAGAAGAACATGCACGACGAGGAGCTCCGGGACGAGGACAGGTACTAGGCGGGTTGGGTAATTAGAAGATAGATTGTCATGCTACGCACTGGTTTCACACGAGGCGCACAGAGAAGGGCGAGGGCGAGGGGGCGAACAGGAATGCAACACCCAAGTGGCTGCCACGGTCCACGCGCCACTTTCGAGCGTCTGCGTCATGCCTTTGCAATGAGGGAATCGCGTTCACCATGGGCCCAAGGCAGAACTTGTTGCCCATCCGCGCATTCAATGAAGGGACGCACGACACGGCCCTGGCCGGGGTCGGGCTTCGAAGCGGCGTTGCGACGGTCATGAGCACCTCGCCCCCCGTCTCAAACGTGGGCCTTTGGCGTCGCAGTCGTGGCCGCAGCCTCACGTTGCGAAATGAGCGCAGCGTCGGGCGTGTAGCTCAGTTGGTAGAGCGTGTCATTAGCACGTCCTTCCCGGCCCGAGGAGGGCCGTGGAAGAACACATCTTGACAAGGTCTTTGGTTCGATTCCTAACTCGTCCACGAGCCGTTTGCGCGCCAGCGCGCGCAGCGGGCTTGCTTTTTGGACCGCTCCCTCGGCGGGGAGAAAGAGGCAGCGCAGACGTGTGGCATCTCGCCCGTCGTCTTGCTGTCTGGCGCGCGCTTCATTTTCACTTGCGGGCGTGTGGTGGCGGGAGACCACGCACAGAGGCACACGGCTCACGCGACGGGTTGCGCTGCGTCGCAGAGGGCCATCTTTCCGTGGCGGGGGCGCCGGACATGCATGACAGCAGAGCCAGGCGCATGGGCCGGCGCCGCGTACAAAACGGTGCCACTGGGGATCGGGCAAGAACGAGCGCTACGTGCTCCCCACCACTGGCGGAGCGGTCGCTGTCGCTGTCGAGCTTCAGAATCGTATGTGCTCGCCGTTAATCGATGGGACCAGCACGTCTGCCGCAGCGCGCAGCGCCGGTCTCCGTCTGCCCCCGCCACTGCGGAACTCCTTGCTGGCCGCGACACGACGCGACGCGACACGACGCGACGCGACGCGACTCGCCATGGCGGCGCCGGGCCGGTGCGGGTGCGACAAGGACTCCCACCCCCGGCTTCCTTTGGGCTGAACCAGCACCTGCTCTGCGGCTGTCTGACCGCCGTGTCTCATAGCGCATGTACTGGACTCGTGGCCTGTCCGGTATGCTTATCCCGATGGCGGGTGATAATGGACGATTTCTGGGGTCATGTCGCGTCGCAGATTGAGCGTGTCGCAGATTGTGCCCAGGCACCAACTCCAACTCCAACTCGCAAACGCCCACACGCATCATCTCCTCCCTCGGCTATCAATCCTCCAGTTAGCTACTGCTTCAACACGTCACTCTGTTCATACGACTACAAGAAGGCGGTATTAGACTATCAGCTGCACGACAACACTATCTACTCTCCGTCTTCCTCGGCGTCGACCAAGTCGATGCCGACCTGTGCATGTCAGTTGGTGAACCAGGGACCCGCGCGGGAGGGCAATCTGCAATGGGGTGGGAGTAATGCAGTCGAGACGCCAGGATCGCGAAGTGCTGGAACCTCCACCTCGAGCGTCTTGCCCTGATGGCCTATCCTTCACTTACCTCCTCGTAGTCCTTCTCGAGAGCGGCGAGGTCCTCGCGAGCCTCCTGTTACGGTCAGCACACCCCAGAAACACTTGCTGCTGCGAGTACGTACCGAGAACTCTCCCTCCTCTGTACCCTCTCCGACGTACCAGTGCACAGGCAGGCTTGCTGTCCGGAAACACAGGCCGGCATCTCACAGCCAGTAATGCTGCCGGCGAGGTTCTCCTCCTGGACGAACGCAATGAGCTCCGTCATGAGCTCGGCCTCGTGTATCGATCCCTCCTCAAGCTCCTCGCACTTGTCGAGCTTCCGGATCCAATCCGCACCGCCGCCGAGAGCATGTAGTCGGAAGGGCTGCTGGTCGCGACAAAAGGCCTCGGCAGCGTCCCACCAGGGTGTCGCCTGCAACGCCTGGAGGTCCTCGGCCGGTGGGTCTGTCATGACAGTCGACTGGTGTCAGCTTGAACACATGGGAGGCCTCACCTGGTCTAGCTCCTTGATGGCGGGGAGGAGGTGGTTCTCGAGGCGGGCGGCTGCTGGTCCCTCGAGGGTGCCGATGCCGTCAATCGCGTCCACCACGTCCCCGGCCGTCGCCAAGTTTCGCAGTCGGGTCGCACCCAGCGCGCGGGCCACAGCCGCGAGCGCCGCGCAGTCGGCTCCCATGAGGAGGACGCCGAGACGGACCCACGCTTGCTGGCGAACTGTTCCCCTATCCGCTAAGCCGTCCCGTACGCCGTCGCGTTCACCATCGTCGGCGCCGTCGTCGACGCCATCATCCGCCCTGCCTCGCACCCTCTTCGCGGGGCCCGTCCTGGTCAGGCCGAGTGCGGCCGCACGGAGCATGAAGAGTGCGTTGAAGCCCAAGTTCTTGGTGTAGCGCTCGTCAAACCGGTGATAGTACCGTGGCGGGAGCGCCATGCCGGGGTTCAGCACGTCCCACCGGCGGATCCCAGGCCCGACCGCCCCAAACCACGCCGCGTAGCCCTGCATTGGTCAGCATTGATGTTGCCACTGTTGCATACCCTGCAGAGGTTATTGAACGCCGAGGTCGGCTCGTCGTCTGTGTTGGCCTTTTTGGGGTAGGCCATGTTGATCCATGTTGCCAGCTTTGCCCACGTCCAATTGAACCTTGACGTCTCCCTCAATCACATAGACAAGGTTTCCGGGAGCGCTGAAGAAGGCGCCGACGGCCTGCCACGTCGAGAACTCGGTCGGGGCTACTCCAGCCTGGTACAGGCGGCCGTACAGCTTGACGCTGGTGGTCTGGCATTAGTGCTGCCCCATTCCATCTACCAGATCTAGAACTCACTACCTCAACCGATGGGCGAATATACTCTCCGTTCGGTTTTCCAGCACCCGTGGCGACGACGATGGGCTCGCCTGTGTTGTACCTTGCGCGCAGAAGACGGCGTGTCTTGCCGGCCGAGGCAACGATGGCTCCGGGCTGCGAGCCCACCTGCGACTTGCATCCCTCTTCTGGTTCGATATAGTCAATGATCTGTTGCGGCATTGCGTCTACAATGGCCTCGTTCATCTTCACCCGCTTGTCCAGGCCGCCGAGGTCCCGGTGGATGCCGTTCAGGGCCAGCGCAGCTCCAACCTCGCCAGCGATCTGCGCCATCTGCATGACGCCGCCGGCGCGCCGCTGGCGCGCCAATTTCTTCGCCGTTTTGGACTTGGACGAGGTTTGAGGTGACGTTTTGTCGTGTTGTGCGATGAGGAGAAAGAGACAAAGCAAAGTCGTTTGTTGACTTGGACGAGGACAACCGTATCTCGCGCGTGATTTTATTTCACGTGGGCATGTGTAATCATCTATTTCGCTCCTGGCCGAGTACAAGTCGCGAGTGGCAAACGCAAAAGATAAAGATGTGAAGAGGCAAAGAGGCAGAGATATTGACGTTTACAGACGACCGAGGCAAGCTTCCGAAAAGACACACACAGAGCAGCAGTGTCACAGATCACAGATTAGGTAAAATAAACGGATCGGCGACGACGGTGGCACAGTGTCGCGCAACACAACATTCAACACATGTCCGCAGTAGAAGGCGGACAAGGGGAGGACACCACAGAATACCGTACAGAATGTGCAATGCCTCAGGCAACAGCCGCGTTTCCTGTGCATAAGATTTGTAGACCAGACGAGCCAGCAGTTGGAAGGCAGGCGGCTGTCGCGCCGTTGTGGCGGCGCCGCAAAGTTGACCATGGAGACAGCAATGTGTGGTGGTGGCAGCCAGCGCCAGCCTTGACCAGAATCAACCGCAAAGTCCTACCGACCCCACTCCCGGCCTGTGGCCCTCGGCCAACCCACTCTCACAGGCCCTTCGGGCCCTCCATGTTCTTCATCAGGTATTAAACAAACGACCTTTCATCATACGTATACGACGGAACTAGAGACTAAGAACGGGGGGGCCGGGCGCGTAAACCTTTTAGTACTCATCGCCCTCCTCCTCGGCATCGACAGAGTCGATACCGACCTCCTCGTAGTCCTTCTCGAGGGCGGCGAGGTCCTCGCGAGCCTGGGCAAGTCAGCGTCCAGTTCACTGTCAGAACAGCCGGTTCCTGAGCAGGCTGAAATTCCAGGCCACGTGTTTCAGGGCCAGAAACCACGTGCACCAGAAACCACCGGATCAGCGGAACCAAGTGTGGCACTCGTTGTCGCCATCGTCCTGCCTCTCAGAGTCGTGTTAATCAACGTACCTCGGAGAACTCGCCCTCCTCCATACCCTCGCCGACGTACCAGTGCACAAAGGCACGCTTAGAGTACAAGAGGTCGAACTTGTTGTCAAGTCGATTAGCTAAAAGACGATAGGGAGGAACTCACCAAGACGGGCCCAGGCGGTGGCGATAGCGGTGGTGTTGGAGAGCATGCAGAGCGAGCGCGAGACCTTGGCGAGGTCGCCTCCGGGAACAAGCGCGGGGGGCTCGTTGCAGATACCGAGCTTGAAGCCGGTGGGGCACCAGTCGACAAACTGGATGGTGCGCTTGGTGCGGACGTTGGCGACGGCGGCGTTGACGTCCTTGGGGACGACGTCTCCACGGTAGAGGAGACAGCAGGCCATGTACTTGCCGGAGCGGGGGTCGCACTTGACCATCTGGTTGTTGGACTCGAAGCACGAGATGGTCATCTCGGCGACCGAGTTGGACTCGTGGAAGGCCTTCTCGGCGGAGATGACGGGGGCGTAGGTGGCGAGGGGGAAGTGGATACGGGGGAAGGGGACGAGGTTGGTCTGGAACTCGTTGAGGTCGACGTTGAGCGAGCCGTCGAAACGGAGCGAGGCGGTGATCGACGAGACGACCTGGGCGATGAGGCGGTTGAGGTTGGTGAACGAGGGCGAGGCAATGCCGAGGTTGCGACGGCAAATGTCGTAAATGGCCTCGTTGTCGACCATGAACGAGCAGTCCGAGTGCTCGAGGGTGGTGTGGGTGGTGAGGACCGAGTTGTAGGGCTCGACGACCGAGGTGGACATCTTGGGGGCGGGGTAGACGGAGAACTCGAGCTTGGACTTCTTGCCGTAGTCGGTCGAGAGACGCTCGAGGAGGAGGGCGCCGAAACCGGAACCGGTTCCACCGCCAAACGAGTGGAAGACAAAGAAGCCCTGGAGACCCGAGCAGTTGTCGGCGAGGCGACGGACCTGCTCGAGGACCGAGTCGACGAGCTCCTTGCCAATGGTGTAGTGACCACGGGCGTAGTTGTTGGCGGCGTCCTCCTTGCCGGTGATCATGGTCTCGGGGTGGAAGAGCGAACGGTAGGTGCCGGTGCGGACCTCGTCAATGACGTTAGGCTCGAGGTCGACGTAGAGCGAACGGGGGACGTGCTTGCCGTTGCCAGTCTCGGAGAAGAAGGTCGAGAAGCCGTCGTCGCTGGACGAGGGCGAGCCCTCCATGAGGCGACCGTCGGGCTGGAGGTTAGCTGGGGCCGCCACGTCATACATACGCTCAGGCCGTGCTCGATGGTGTAGAGCTCCCAGCAGGCGTTACCGATCTGGACACCTGGAGGTTAGAGTGCGTCTAGAGTGCGCCTGGCCGCCTCGAGGGCGTGTAGATACGTACCGGCCTGACCGACGTGAACCTAGAGTCAGCGCTGTACGTGTGTGGTTGTACTCACGGAGATGACCTCACGCATTGTTGATGGCTAAGGTTAGTAGACTGTGTTTAAGGAGTGTTGGGGTCGTTGTCGTGAAAGTCGTGAAATGGAGATGTTTGACAGCGGTGTGGATGGGGAGAGAGAGAGAGAGAGAGAGAGAGGGAGAGAGACGGTGAGAGGATGGATAAATGAATGGAGGGTGCGAATGGGACGACGAGTGTAAGCGTGGGTGGTGCTGGTACAGGGAGAGGGAGAGGGAGAGAGGGAGGAGGGCACTGGCCCCGGGAGAGGACGTGACATTGGTCGGGTGTGCGGCTCTGCGTGGGACGTGGGATGGGCCGGGTGTTGCACTCGGGCCTCTACTGCCGACTGCCACGCTGCTGCAGGACAATATGCGGGCAGGCAGCGATTGAGACAGTGGCAGCAGAGTACGGAAAAAAGAGCACACATGCACAGAAACTGATTGCAACCGACCGAAAAAGCAGGTTGCTGCTGCTGCTGCAGTTGCAACGTGTCCGGGGAGTGGGGAGTGGGGAGTGGGCTCGAGCATGGGGGAGAAAAGGAGGACGAACCTGTTGTTGTGGAGGCGAGAGGGGGAGAGCGACTGTGTGGAGTCGCTAGGAAGATGGGGGATCGTCCAAAGAGTGGTGGTGGGGTAGGACGAGGGAGAGAGGAGGAGAGAGATGATGATGTACAAGAGGTGGTGGGTGGTGGGGAGGCGACGAGTGGTGGTGGTGGTGGTGGTGGGTGGGTGGTGGTGCACGCTGTGTACGCTGGCTGAACGCGTATTTCTCTCTCCTCTCTCCCGCTGCTTTCTCTGCCTTTCCCTGGCTCCCTCTTTCCCCTTTGCTTGTTGTTGACCCTGGACCACTGCACCCACCCAGCCAGGCAGGCAGGCAGGCCCCAGCCAGGACGAGGACGCGGCGGCGCGATCAAAGCGTCCGTCGCGTCCCCTCGTCCAACCCCCCCAGCCCAGGCGCAGGTGCATGCTCGCAACGGGATCAAATTACCCGCTAGCCCAGCCAGCCCAGCCCAGCCCGGCAGCCAGGCAGCCAGGCAGCCAGCCAGCCTGGCTCCCCGGCCCACTCGGCGTTATCTCCGTGTGGCACTTGTCAGCCAACCACAATGGCTCATTCCCAGCTGTCAAAATAAAAATAAATAAACAACAAGAAAACAAACAACAAAAAACTAACTCTAATTCGACGCGTTCTTCTTGCTCTCAACTGCCACCTGCTGATCTGCTGATGCTCCTGCTGCCTCTCGCTCTAGCGGTCACACTCGTGCCTCATGCCCCACCTCCTGCTTTCGGGACACCCGCACCACCTCTCGCGAGCTTATTATCCGCGCACTCCGCTCCACATCGAGACACTGACTCTGACCGTCCGTCTGATCTGGCAGTCCGTTGTGACTGCCGACTAATGTCTGTCCTATCGCCCAGCTCGAGCTCTACGCGCCCGCCACCCCCCAGTGCACAACCTGCCAGAACGGGTCGCAGCCCGCCCCGCGCCCCCGCCCCGACCCCCGACCGCCCGGCGGCTCGGGCGGCCAGGTGGCGGCAACGCAGCAGGGTGAAAGGCGCGCTTTGGCCCCGGGGCACGCGGGCGCAGGCTCACGGTCCCCCGCTGCGGCGACCGGCGCCGCCAGTGCGGCGCAGAATGGGTGCTTCGGGTGGGTACCAAGCCAATGCCGCGCTGGAGGGCAACGTTCGTGCCCGCGGCAACTGGCGGCCCCGGTGCTGGCTGACGCGGAGAGGCGGAGATGCGGAGAGATACGGCCCATGGGCGCATGGGCGGGCGGGCGCCGCGTGGTGTGTGCGGGGAACAAGACATCTGAGACACAATGGACAGGGGGACGGGCAGTCTGGGGGGTGCGTGACGTCATACTCGTATCCTCCCAGCACAGCTACATCGCGTCTGTCTGTTCAATCGCAGGCTGCATGTCCGCCAGTGCCGCCGGCTCAGCAGCTCCGCGAATAGAGGAGCACGCCGCACAGTGCAGCCCGCATGCGATCACAGAGACGGCGTCCGTCCGTGCCGCGGGCCCCAGCCGAACACCGCAGGCGACTATCCGCCGCTGCTTCCATACAATGTAGTGGCAGCGAACAGACACATCCCCGCCACATACCTGGAACTGGAACTGACCCTTCAGCCGTACGCTCTCCCAGCTACTCCACCCAGCTATCAGTGAGCCCGCTGCGCTCGCGGCCGCTTCTGCGCTCGCCGCTCGCGCTCGCCACGCGCGCCCCCGGGGAACGCCCAGCCGAGTGCCCGCTAGGTCTGCAGGCTCGGCCGTCAGCGGGTGGGCAGATACGCCCCCGTCTCCGCCTGGCAGCAGCAGGTGATGCGTGCGCCGGCACGGCTGGAGCGGCGTGCATGCACGGTCGTGTGCTGGCTACCGGCTAGTCCCAGTGTGTACTCGCCAGGAACACGCCCGGCCATTGGCTATTTCTAGCGCGGCCGCCCGCACCATGCACCATGTGGCCACTACCAGTGGCCACTACCAGCGGCCGTGCCGCGGCCGTGGATCTGTGGAGCTGTCCGTTTCAGCTCCAGCTCCAGCTGCAGCTGCCAGCTGCCAGCAGCTCCAGATACGACGCTGACGGTGCGCGCGACGCACATATAAGACGCACACCCAGCAGGCAGCGCCCGCGCCTCCGCTGCGATAAAGATGGGCCCCAGTGTGGGCACCGGTACATGCACAGGGTGCCGTATCTCGTATCTGTACAACTCGATCCGCCAGCTCGCCTCGCCGGCGTCAGCGGCAGCGCCCAGCCCAGCGACGCCAGCGCGCCGGTCCTCTCGGCCCCGCCTAGGTGCAGCGCTCCAGGAGCCAGCCGCGCCAGTCGGCCAGCACGCGCTGGCGCTTCTCGTCGTCGGCGGCGTCGATGCCGACCTTGAGCATGACTGCGGCGGTCAGCTACTTCATGTGCCGGTGCCGGTACGTGTGCGACTCACTGTGCTCGTAGCCGTCGTACAGCTGGAACTGCTTGTCCGTGTTCGGGAGGCGCTCGAACAGGCGGCCCGTCGCGTGGTGGTCCGTCGCGCGGTCCGCGGTGCCGTGCAGGAGGCGGATGGCTGCCGTTAGCTGAGGGGTATTCCGAGGAGAGCCAACGGGCAGCTGCACTCACGGATGTCAATCTGCTCGGCGTTCTTGTGCAGCTCGTTCATGCCGTCCAGCAGCGAGAGGCCGGTCGCGACGCGGAGGCGGCCGTGGTAGCAGAGGGCTGCTGTCAGTTGCGAGTGCTGCAAAAACTCACGGTCAGAGAAAAAGTCCTCCTCGACGCGCGGGTCGTCCGAGACGTTGCCGCGCACACCGTTGACGACGGGCAGCGCGCCGGCAAAGTGGCGCACGCCCATGCCAATGTACTCGACGACCTTTGGCGGGCGCGACTCTTGGCGCGCCTCGACCATGGGGCACAGGATGAACGCGCCGGCAATCTGCACGCGGGGCGGCGGCTCGAGGCCGTCCTTGTTCGCGTCCTTTTTGGCGCTGTCGTTGTCCGCAGCGGTCGGCTCGACCCCGCCGCCGGGAGGAAACTTGAGGACATAGTACATGCACGCCCAGCCGCCGAGCGAGCTGCTGTCAGTTGCGTTGGGGTGGCATCAACTCACGCGCCGTTGAGGAACACGGGGCGCTGCGGGTGGCCGGCGGCAATGTCCCAGGCGGCCACGTCACTCAGCACGGTGTGGAGCGCGGCGGGGAGCAGCTCGAGCGAGGGGAGATACGAGTTGACGCTGCAAGTCAGTGTCAGCTCGCCAGATCGGCATACCCCGTGGAGCGTCCATACTGGTGGTCAGCGGGGCACGCTCGGGACGGACGGGTGTTCCACAATGTTGGGGTGTACCCCGCGATGCCCACACACGCTGCGTTCGCTGCGGTGCACTCACCCATCCCCGTCTCCTCTTTCTTCATGAATSCGACGCGGCGCAGCSGCTGGCGGCCAACGCGGCGGACCCCGAGGGCGTGCGCGTCGGCCTGCGCGCGCCAAAGACGGACAGGACGAGGAGTGTCGTCGATTCGTTCAGGAGTGAGTACGGACGCAGGTATAGCAGGTACCGCAGGCCGGTGGTTCCTCCGGGACGGAAGGGGAGGACCGAAGGGAGGTAGGAGAGGCGGGGGAGGCGGGGGAGGCGGGGGAGGCTGGGCCGGCTGGGGCGCCGGTGGAGGATATTCTGGCCACAGGCCGAGTGCTCCGAGGGTCCGCGTATCTGGGAACGGCAGAGTCGGGGCAGCGGCCGCGCGGCTGGGCGGGAGGCAGGCACCTCCGCAGCGGTACGCTGCTCTAGCTGTGCAGGCTGCAGGCTGCGGGCTGCGGGCTAGCCTGTCCCGTCTCGTGCCGCTGCCGACTTTGACAACAGCGGCGGCGGCGCGGACGGCTGTGCGGACGGTGCAGAGGCTGGCCTGTGGCTGCATTCCAGCACCAGACTCGACACAAACCCAGCTCGAGAATGCGCCAGTTCTCGTCTGAAGCGCGCGCTCTCACCCGGCCAGAACCGGCACAGACTGCCAGACGAAATGTGTCGATTCTGGGCGGGGAGTTGGCACGGTAGATACCGACGCGCGGCGAGAATCGATACGGCGATGTCGGTTCCGTGTGGTTCTGTTGTCGGCGGCGTCTGGAGCTGCGCGCAGGAATCGGCACACTGTCGCAGACGAAATGTGTCCATTCTCGCCGCGCGCGACCGCCGTGGAAGCCGCAAGCTGGAAAACCGGCACAACGCGGCCGACAGAATGTGTCGATTCTGGGCTGCTGGTCGCGTCGCGTCCGTGGCTGCCGCGCAAACTCCCCCGGCCAGAATCGACGCATTCTGCGAGGCCGTCTGTGTCGGTTCTGTGGCTCAAGCGCATACTCTCCCATATTGGGTTGGCGCCAGATTCGGCACAGACTGGCAGCTGGAATGTGTCGCGTCTGGGCGTGCGCGTCTGCCGTGGTAACCGCAAGCCGGGGACAGAACCGGCACAAGATGGGACACGGAGTGCGTCGATTCTGGCGCTCGTGCCAGCGTCTGCCTGTCCGAAAACGTACGGGCCGCTGCCGTCCTGCACACTGCCGTCTCTGCACACTGCCGTCTGGTCCCCTGTCCTGCCCCCTGCCCGCATCCCACTCCCACGCTCCCGCTTGCTGCTGCGCCACACGGACCCCGCAGCCAGTGGCACCCACAGACTGACGCCCGCAGCGCTCCCGTCCAACACGCGCATCGCGATCGGCCTCCTCCTCGGCGTGTGCGGCTTTGCGGGCCTCTGGTTTGACCGCCAGGTCGGCGACGACCTCGAGCAGCAGCAGCAGCAGCAGCACGCAGCCGAGACGACGAGCGCGCTGCCCATTAGCGTCCGCGTCGTGGACCGCAAGTAGACACAGTAGCAGACAGTAGCAGTACGAGTACAGTTGGATGGAGCGCATTGCATTGCCGTGGCGTTTGGTGCACGTCGGGGACGGAAGACTGACTTTTGTGCATGCAGCACTCTCGACAGCTGGTGCCAGGCTGAGGCGACCTCGCTCTGCTCGTCTCTGCGCTGATCCAGCATTGTATGTACAAGCACGTGCAGCGATCCATCTATATTCTCGTAAACTACAAACAAAAAACGCGCCTCTAGGTGGTGCGGTTTCTCTAAAGCAGCGACTCGTCCGCGCGCTGCTTGTGCGCCGCCGCCTCGGCCGCCTCGGCCGCCTTGGCAGCGGCAGCCTCGCTGTCCGCGGCAGCCTCGGCGCGCGCGGCCTTGGCGTCCTCGAGCTTCATCCGCCCCATCTCGCTCGCGACCCACACCTGCTCCCACTCGCGGCGCTCGCCGTCGTCCATCTCGCTCGGCGCGCCAATCTTCATCAGGTCGGCCATTGTCGGGCGGTACTCTCTGACGTCGCGCTTCTCCTCGGCAATGACCGCCGCGAGCGCTGCGCCGGACGCGAGGCCGCCGGTGGCAGCACCGCTGGTAGTGGCGACGGGGGAGATGGGGGTCTGGAGAACGGGCGACGTGGGCGACACGGGGTTGCGGTCCGCGCCCTCAAAGGTCGGGGGCGTAACGGGCCCGCTACCAGAGGCAGGAGCACCGGTCCAGCCGGGGGGAGGGCCGACGGGGTCCGCGTACGTGCCCTGCGCGACGACCGGGCCGGGAGGCGCCGCAGCAAACCCGAGGAGGTGCGTGGGGGGCGGGTGGTCCGGCGACGCGTACTCGTCGGCGCCCAGGTGGCCGTTGCTGCCGAGCTCCACCGCCGAGGCGATCTCGTACCCCGGCGGCATCTCGCCGTGGCGGGGGGGCAGCGGCGGCGGGATGCCAGCGATCAGTGGGGCGTCGTGGGCCGCCGCCTCCGCCTCCGCCTCGGCAACAGCAGCAGCA